>BQKZ01011042.1:0-13580 GCA_036244855.1 Temnopleurus reevesii | reverse complement strand
ACAAATTGGTAACGAAATAATTGTGATATAATATAAGTGCCATTGTCATGATTATGCATAATGCCCCGGTCACATAGGACCCCGGAAGCAACACGATTCACCCCGATTCGTTGTTCTGAGGCAGTTAACTGTAAATTAACAAAGAGTCGGGGTGAATCGTGTTGCTTTCGGGGTCCTATGACCGGGGCTTAAAGATGGAGGATTTAACTTACGTATGAAACTGTTGAGAGTGAGCCCAGGAATATAAAACCGATGACAAAAGCGACAAACGGACCTCGGTGCTTGCCGATGGTCACAGGGTTGCGATCACACCATCCTGTGATGATAGATTCCAGTCCACCAAACTATGAGGAAAATATGAATCAACAATAATAATATATACAATTTATATAGCGCACGTATCCACTCTCATTGCTGAGTGCTCAAGGCGCTTTGCATTATTATTACCCTGGCTTTAGCTCGGCAGCCACCAGCGCACGTGGCATTTCAAGGAATAAATATTCCTGCCAGGTACCCATTCACCCCACCTGGGTTGAGTGCAGCACAGTGTGGATAAATTTCTTGCTGAAGGAAATTGACGCCATGGGTGGGATTCGAACCTACGACCCTCTGGTTGAAAGGCGAGAGTCACGACCACTACACCACGGCGCCTCCGCGGATCTGACTGATCTGACTGATCTAAATACTAGATCTGATCTGATCTGAATACTAGTCAAACGTGCTGTTTTCAACCCAGGTGAAAATGGGTTAAGCAGGTTGCTTGTTAGCTGATGTAAAGCACATATAGGCATAGATAGAGTGGATATCTGGAAACGCTTCATATTAGTTTTTTTTAGAATAGATTAAATCTTAAGATTTATAAGATAGTCTTTGAAGTTGAAACTTGCCTTTGTTTCTTTATTCACCAGATTTTGTGTATCATAGTGACATTTGCAAACGGCATATCATTTGAATCAAATTTACGCTTTAGAAATCAGCTATAACAGGATTCAATATCACTTTGCGACATGTTCTTAAAATAAGGGTTTGTTTGAATCCATCGAAGCTCAACCACCTGCTTAAGGGCCGACTCACACCTTTGCGATATTAGCGTGCGTCGGCCCAGCGTTTTGGAAATTAAAAACGCCTTCTGGACGCAAAGCATACGCGGATCAGACTGTGGACTGACGTTCGGCTTGTGTTCAACAAGCGTACGCCGAGCGTCAGTCCACCGTCTGAGCCGACGCAGGCTAAAAACGCGAAGGTTTGAGTCTGCCCTTTGGCGTTTTTAGCGTGCATCGGCCAAACAAGAATATATTTGATGTGAACTAAACAAGCTATACCAATCTCAAAGTACTTTTAATTCATTCACATCAATCGACTGTATATAGCTAATTATCTAACCCCTTGACCCATGGAAAGCGTTCCCTTGACGCACATGACGCAGGTCATACGGTGGACTGACGCTCGCAGTACGCTCGTTGAGTACACGTCGAACGTCACTCCACCGTCTGATCCGCGTATGCTGTGCGCCAAGGGAGCATTTTAAGTTCCAAATAATACGCTGAGCTAACGCAGGCTAAAAACACAAAGGTGTGAGACGGCCTTAAACCAGGGGTCAGACGCGCAAAGTTGATGAAATTTCCCAAATGATACTCACCGTGCTATCCAAGCCCAGGAAGATGATCATGATGAAGAATATGATAGCCCACCATATAGACCCGGGTAGTTGACTGATCGCTTCTGGGATAGCTATGAAGATCAATCCTGGTCCTGTACAAAGAATTTCATTTCATTTCATCTTTATCGAACAATTTCATCAAAAACAACAACAAAAGACAGTACAGGGTAAGAACAAGAAACATGCAAAGGCTTAAACAACATAAAGTAGAAGTGAAAGTGTATGGAAATCATTATAGGAATGCCTTATGTAAAAGTTGACTCCATATTAACTTTAAATTTATATGAACATATTGTGAATCATAATATGAAAAAATGAACTTATCAGACACAAGAAGCACACATCAAAATATTCATAAAATTAATCCCAAATGTAGTGATGAATTTCAGTCACGACAAATTCATAGATATTTGATTCTCAAACAATAAAACAGGCCTTATAATTTATAGCTACATGTACTGCAAACGGTCATAATTTCTAGGTACACACAATCATTTTTATTGTCTTCTATCAAGCCATCGACGGGGAAATGTAAGGTCCGAAACAAATAAACGGACCCGTTAGAATTGTAATGGTACTACAATCAATTTACAACAAATAAGAATGCATTTGATATAAACTAAACAAGCTATACCAATTTCGAAGTTCTTTTCATTTACTCACAGCAATCCACCGCAAAGCTTATTATCTAACCCTTCACCCATGTAATATTAACATCATAAATCTAATATTTGAAAGAAGGAAAATCACAAACAAACATACTTCAGGAAGAAAGGTTATCAGGTTTGTGTTTCACCAAATTACGATAGACTTTAATAACGACTTTACGAACGACTGGTATCAGTTCTTGTGCTGAGTCATCGAGAATCTTGTGCGTATTAGACTCATTAACGCACTCCAGTATTTCTTTGATGACTCATTACTGATACCAGTCGTGTGTAAAGTCGTTCTTAAAGTCTTTTATAACTTGGTGAATCATGTTACCCCAATCCAAAATACTCACCTTCTATCGTAACCTCCTTGATACTCTTGCCCTGTTGTACAGACATGAAACCCAGCACAGAGAATATAGCGAAGCCTGCAAAGAAGCTCGTTAAGCAATTAATGCTACTGGTAATCAGCGCATCCCTGCAAAGAAAATTGGTTATACTTTTAAGGTCAGTTTTTTTAAAAGGGGGCGGGGGAAACTGAATGGTCAATAACCTAATATATATATTTTAAAAAGTTGGAATCAGCGAACTTAAAGTAAGTGGGCGTAAGTCTTCAAAACGCAATATCACAGCTAGCACAATATTGTATTTCTGTAGGCCTATATATATATATATATACATTTGCATGCGATATTTTGGTGCCTGAGTGCAATAACACCGCAATTTAGGTTACATTATACTACATTTGAAAAAAAAAGCTTTGATTGGTTCAATAATTTCCTATAGTGAATTATTGAACCCATCAAACTTTTTTAAAGCAGTTATTTGAAATAAGAATGGATGTGTTATTCTCTAAGAACTAATGAATCATGTGGTTTGAAATATTATGCGCCTTCATTACTTTGGCAAATGCAGAAACTTAATATTTTGTAAACAAATCTTCTTCTTCTTTTGTATGAGTGTAGTAGTGTTTTATGCCACATCCTGCAGTTGGGTGAGCCAGTCAGTCTGGGCATCACAGAGGTTCGATAGGTCAGTCATCCCTTTAGGTGGTTGGAGTACCGGGCAGTCGTAGATGATGTGGTCTGCGGTCTGTTCACCCGCTCCACAGACACAAGCTGATGATTCCCGGAGTCCCCAGCGGTGCATGTTGGCATTAAATCTTCCAGCCCCGGTTCACAGTCGATTCAGCGTTACCCAGTTCTTCCGAGGGAGCTTGGCACCAGTCTGGGCTTTGGTGTCCGGGGAAACTGTGAATTGTCGTGGTCGGACCGTCCCTTCTCAGCTCTTTTCCCACTAAACAAATTTTGCATGATGGCAACCTTATGGGGATGCTGATCAACTCCTAAACATTTAGAATTTAAACATTTGAGCACATTTGGCTGAAGACATTTTGCGTGTATAAGCAATTTGTGAGAATTATCCGCATTGTGACTCTGAGATTGTGAGTTTGAGCCCCGGCCGAGTCAAACCGAAAAATAAAGACCTTTGAAATGGGATCACTTTTATTCCTACTATACACATGTATAGGCGCTCGGCATGTAAGAAAGATTTTGTTTAAAATGTTTACATTGTGCAGGTCATGCTTGAAGAACATCTCATGGTTTTTAAGGATTTCATTGATGAAGACTATTGTACAATAGGGCTGTTTTTATCAAATTTTCCAATTTGAAAGGTTTGTCCATTTGCACCATAAAAAACATTTCTGCCTTTTGTTTTTGTAAAAGGCTTTCAAAATTATGAAAATACTTTGCTTTTATCGACGTAGTCGAAAAGCAATGTATTTCAGAATTTGATGCGAGTAAATATAGTTTATACGCTCACTTTGAAATAATCACATTGATGATTGGACTTGTATGGTATGCAGTTTTAGGCACTTTATAATGAGCTTTGCTTCTATCTTTTATCAATTATGTCTGTGTAAATTATTGTTTTCTGTTTAGCGCCATGAGCTTCAGAGCCTGGCGGATATCGGCGCTATATAAATATTCATATCATTATTATTATTATTATCTTGATCTATCTGCTTCTAATCAAAAGCTGTTCAGGAAAGCACAAACTTTCATATTTTCAAAAAGACATTCAGAACCGCATCATCAATACGGTATAAAAAATAACAACTTGTTTGTGCCGTGATATGAATTGAGAAATATGCACTGGGTACAAACTATAATTGAAAATGATGATATCTTGTAACTTACTTGAAACAATTGTTATGGAGTTTGTTATAACTAGAAAAGGCCAAGATGACTCCAAACCCAGGACCAAGAGAAAAGAACACCTGTACCGCTGCATCAAACCATACCTGCAATGAAAGAGGACAACTATTATGGCTCTCATTTTAGGAATGGGTTTTCCAAAAAAAAATTGCTCTGTTCAATGGTAATTTCCATCAATATCTATTCAAAATGAAGTATATATTGTACAGAAATTTGAAAGAAATCTTGTAATTTTTGTAATGGTTTTAGGCTAGGATAAAGAATAGCTTGGGTAACAGTTTATTGAAATTAAGCGGCTACTCTGAATAAAAAAGACAATTTGTTTATCATGGTTATATTAAGGATAGCCCCATATTAAAGATCATTCTTTCCGAACAGGATCGAATAATTTTATACTTGAATGTTATATCTACCCTCCCTCCGTCCCTCACTTACCGTGTGTTTGTGTTGTGTGTGTGTGTTCTTGGGAGTGCGTAGATGAAAATGTGTATTTTTTTGTGTAGAGCTATCTTCTTTAGATATGAACTTGTGGATATACAATCTTGGCATGTAGAACATAAACAGATCCAGCGATTATTAGCTTAAATGCTTACATGAGATGATGTGTTTGTTCGTATGTAAGTATGAGTGTGTGTGTGTTGTGTGTGTGTGTGTGTGTGTGTGTGTATCTGTGCGTGTGCACATATTCTTTTGATTTATATACCCATGTGTATATACTCATTCTTAAAGGCCGACTCACACCGTTGCCTTTTTAGCCTGCGTCGGCCTACCGTTTTTGGAAATTAAAAACGCTCTCTGGACGCACAGCATACGCAGATCAGACGGTGGACTGACATTCGGCTTGCGCTCGATGAGCGTCAGTCCACCGTATGACATGCGTCTTTGTGCGTCAAGAGAGCGTTTTGAATTTCCAAAAACGATAGGCCGACGCAGGCTAAAAACGCAAAGGTGTTAGTCAGCCTTTAGCAGGTAAGTATTAAACCCCAGTCACAAATAAATCGCAATTAAACACGACACTTCGTAAAATGTAATCGTAACAATTCTGATTAACTGCCTCTGAACAAAGAGTGATGAATAACTTATATCACAGAGAACTCTACAGGGCGGTGTTTCAACAAGATAAGAAAAGACTTTAAGAACGACTTTAAGATCGATTGGTATCCCTTCTTGCGCGTATATATTTCACACTGTTACGCACATTTAGCGCAAGAACTGATACCAGTCGAACGTAAAGTCGTTCTTAAAGTCTTTCTTATCTCGGTGAAACACCTCCATTGATTGATAATCATGTTGACTCGTGTCGAATTGCGTTTTCTATGTGACTGAGGAATTAGAGGATTTGGGTCGAAAGAGCATACATACATCAGCATTGAGTAGGAGATGCCATTCCGGTTTGAGGTAGTAAATGATGCCCTTATGAGCTCCCTTCAATGTCACACCTCGAATGAGTAGCACGACCAGACAGAAGTAAGGTAGAGTAGCAGTAACCCATACCACCTACAGAAACAAAGACACAATAATCAATGAATGTTCAGACATCATTATACAATATACTCAGATATATCTATCTTGACGAAACAATGCAAAATCATATTGTTTGTTTGATGTTTCATAGCGTTATGGTTTGGTCGTAGTTTCAGAATCTAAGAGCGTCTACACTGAACAGCTGAACGAAACTTTTAAGTCTAAATCCTTATATTGCCAGGGGGACTATCGAAGTTTCCAAAACCATATAAGGTCGACTCACACCTTTGCGTTTATGCCCTGTGTCGGCCTCGCGCTTTTGAAAATTAACGGACAGCATACGCAGATCAGACGGTGGACTGACGTTCGGCTTGCGCTCGACAAGCGTCAGTCCACCGTATGACATGCGTCTTTGTGCGTCAAGGAAGTCTAAATCCCTAGTCAGGGGACTATCGAAGAGGATGTTGCTACAAAGTTGCAATAGAGCGCAAATCAATCGCAAATCAATCGCAAATCAGTTGCAAATTGGAAAGCGCATTTTATATTCGCGCATGGCATGCATGGTATGCTCATTGAACAAGACGCGCATAAAATAAGGTGTTTGATTGGCGCGTTCTGGGGCCTGTAACATAAAAGATGCAATCAAACTTACGATAAATATTTATCGTAAGTCTATGCATGTTGGCAAAACATGCACCATAGAGATACGATTAATTGCAAAATCTATTGTATCTCTTTTATGTTACAGGCCCCTGATCAACTCCAACTTGCGATCGATTGCAACTTTTGAACAACACCCATTTAGTGTGATCCTTCCTTATGATGATAGTACCTTGCCAGAAGCCTTGATTCCCTTCCAGATACTGAAGAATGTAATAGTGAATAGAAGAGCGAGACAGAGAACAAGCTCCCACTTCAAGCCTCCTAGATCATCTATACCAGTCGATAGGTGTAAGCCTTGGACCTGCCGTCTAAAATGGTGAAAAAACACGAGAGTGAAGTATTAAAAATAAGATCAGAACAATTTCCAATACATGAATCTCATCATGATAAATGAACAAAAGAGCAATATCGATTAATGCATTATTTTCTTATAGATCTATTTCACATATGTCACATCATATCATATCATTTGATTTACTTAATTTCCAATAAAAATACAAATCAATACTAATGCACGGTATTTTGTCGAAGTTTTCAAAATTATACATTAATATAGAATATTAGTTATGAAAGTAAAAGAAAACAGAAGAAATTTATATTTTGCGGAAACGGAGAGATCCACTAAATCTGCTCTATGTATTCGGCGAGACTACGTGGCTGCGATCAGTGAGCGTCGAAAAGATCGGTTTGATCGGATCGCTATTAACAAAGAAAATCTATCAGAGAAATTATTTTTAACACGATGTGGTCTATTTCCGTTAAAAATATTAAAACGCCAATTCGATGCTCCTTTGTAATGTTATTGAAATCGGAAACGGCCTGTGATTGTTGTCCCGCGCAGCTCCATACACGGCGTATGGAGGTATTGTACCATGACCGACTTTATTTTAAGGAAATACCTTATATCGTGGTTTTTTTTATTGACTATGTCATGTCTATGAAGAAACTTACTGGAAGAACTCCGTGGCAGGGGTGACACTCGTATTGGTGAAGTTGTCTTCAAAAGGACTAGCGCAGAACTCAGTGTTCCAATAGTTGTCACAGGTTGTCCATGGGAGGGTGGTCGCAAAGGAGGCAATGAGGTAATAAACAGCCCAGGCAGTGATCGTTGAGTAGAAGAAACCAACATAGCAGTTTATAATGCAGATTGCATAGCCAATACCTGTAGGAAGAAAATATGAAGAGAATCTGCTGTTGGATACATTGATGGATTCTCAGGTAAATCATCCGCCAAAGTCATCATGAATGAGATAAAAATTAGTTTTTTTCTCATTAATAATGACACACACCTAGAATCATCCTCGTTATTGCAACCTTTATAACTCCAATGCATCATTATCATCATCATCATCATCATCATCATCATCATCATCATCATCATCATCATCATCATTATCATCATCATCATCATCATCATCATTATCGTCGTCGTCATCGTCATCGTCAGCATCATCATCATCATTACCATTATCATCATCATCGTCGTCATCATCGTCATCATCATCATCATTATCGTCGTCGTCGTCATCATCATCAGCAGCAGCAGCATCCTCCTCAGCATCATCATCCTTGTCATCACCTTCACCTTCACCACCACCACCACCACCACCACCACCACCACCACTACTACTACTACCACATTCATCATCATAACCACCTCTACCATCGTCATCTGTCATCCTTTATCTCCACCACCACCACCCCAACACCATTATCACCCCCCACCACCACTATCCAATAAAAAACAATCACCTACCATAATGGAATATATCGTTCTCCAGACTGTGAGGCAACCAGAGCACTGGTACTGTCATAGTTCCACATATATATCCAAGAACAACATCACCATCGTCGTTGTTGTCGTCATCATCCTCATCATTACTATCACCATCATCATCACCGCAAAAACAAACACCTTTATGACACATAAAGTATAAAGTCAGCATCATTACCAACACTAACACTACAAAAACTACTATCACCACCACCACCACTAAGAACAACACAACCATCCCTACCACAAGCACAGACACCTCCAACTCATCAACAATACCATTAAAACCACTCTCGAAATTACTAGGATTGAAAATTCAATATAATAGATAGGAGTCAGTGAACAATCCAAAACGGGATTTAATTTAGATTGGTCCCTGACTACAATCTAATAGATTGACCTTTCAATAATAGTAATTTAGAGAGCATATCCACAATCAGCACTATCATTTCCTCCGGCCATCATCAACACCACCAACTCATACTGAAGCCTCACCTTCCACAACAGGACATATCCTCCTCCACACCGTGATACAACCTGTCCTCTGGTACTGTTCTGGTACCATTTCCATATACAGGAACAACATCATTGTCACCATCGTCACCACAACCACCACCATCATCATCTAGCCACCGCCACCACAGCCAACACCGCCATCAGTTGCCATGAAAACCATCAATACTTCAATTATTGCTCACACCAAAACCAACACCACCACCAACAGCAACAACAACATCACCACCACCACCACCACCACTACCACCACCACAACGACCACCATCATCTTCACTACTTCATCATCAAGCCTCACCTTCCATGATAGGACATATCCTCCTCCACACCGTGATGCAACCCGTCCTCTGGTACTGCCCTAGTGCCATCTCCATATACAAGAATGGTACCCCACCAAAGATGGCCATCACTGCATAGGGTACTAGGAAGGCACCTGTAACCATGGCAAACACGATATGATTTGGAAACTTGCTCCTGACGTTGGCGCCGAAACACTTTCATTTTACTATGTGGAAGCGTACTGGTGTAGTGGCTCTGACTCTCGCCTTCCATACACAGGGCCACGTACGGTTCGAAACCCATTCATGATGTTAATTTCCTTCAGCAAGATATTTATCCACATTGTGCTGCACTCAACCAGGTGAGGTAAAATAGCACCTGACAAAAATACCTACTCGTTAAAATGCCTCGGACGCTTTTTACGCCGAATTAAAACCCAATGAATGTAACACTAAAAAGTGGATATGCGCACTCAATAAATTACTGGTACATCATCATCATCATCAAAATAACTTCCCCAAGTAATTCTTTTCACTATGTCATTCCAACGCCAGTGGATCTGGATGATACACACTATAGGAATAAAGATGCAACATTACACCTTTATAAGTGCTAACAGATGCAATAGTGGGAGCACCTGTCTGAGTGCAATGTAACACCTTCCTGATGAAAAATCGAGCCACAAAACATATGATTCGCATTCTGCGGGGTGCTTAAAAGAATGGAACTCACAACTTTGATGTAAAATATTGCTTGGTTCTAGCTCATTCGATCGTGTCAAGCTCCTATATAAATAAACGATGGGGACTCCATAATGTTACACAGTGCCCACTTTGAGGCTGCCAAAAGGTACAATACTGCAATATTCCGGTACCTTTTTTTTTACTGAGCGTGTGCATCAAAAGGGTGCAATACTCTACCTTTTCGCGAAGGTTTGCAGCATTTGTGTACGCCTTTTTTCTCAGTATGTAACCATCTCATTTCCTGCTTTCTAAGTCAAAAGCAAATTCTTTGTTTTTATCAGAGTATTTACAAAATATCTCCTCCTAATTTATTAAGAAAAAAATCAGACAACTATCTTGAAGTATTTTAGCCGTCATCAAATTTTGAATGCTTTACTGTTTTATTTTCTACGTTATACTGTCACTGAAATTCATATCCTGTCTTCTTCTTGAAGCATCTTCCATGATTTTTGTTTTATATAACTTAAAGCCGTTATTGCCAATTTACTATTCTTTTTTTTCAAATTTAAGTTCATAATCATAATGGAAAGAAAACTCCTTGTTGATTCATTAAATCTACTGATTAGATGTTTTAATTTCAGAATTAGGAATATTTGTTAACTGTTGTTCCTCATGAAAAAGATATAATTCACACATTTCAACATGTGAAACNATGTGAAACTAATGTGAAAGGTCAATCTTTTGTAGTAACCACATACACGTTTATATATATATGGAGATTGAAATATGGATGTTTTACACAAATACGATTTTTTTTCCCATATACTAGGCGCACAGCTTTAAGTAAACATGGCACATTTTCGCGTTTTTAATACATGGAATACACAACTTCATAAGGCAATCAAAGTAAGCTTCGTTTATAAATTCATTCAAAGTTAAGTTTAAGAAATTTGAATTAAGTTATTAATAGAATCGTACATTTATAATCCACGACTGAGACATTTAAAGGAGTATCAAGCCCAAACAAATTCTAGGCAAGAGGTATTGAGATGCCATGGGCCTGTAACATAAAGAGAAACGATTAATTTTGCCATTAATCGTATATTTTTTGTACATATTTTCCCCATAGACTTACGATTGATATTTATCGAAAGTAAAATTGCATCTTTTTTATGTTACATGCCCCATATAAGGTATCATTCCTACAGTAACAATGCTGTATTGTATGGCCACACTCATCCCTGAAGTGCAGATGAACAATGTTTGCGTGCAAGTTTAATGAGGCCTAATTGCAGTCGTGGGAGTATCATCTCCTCTTGTAACGGATTAAAATCAAGCAAATGTCTAAATTTATACCTTCTGAGCTAAACAAAGAATATGCAATCATTTCCGGTGTATGTTTTATTTCGAGATCCCCAGCGTCTTAATTAAAACTTTATTTTTAGAGTCAGGGAAAAGGCCTTATCACCCTTTTTCCTCAAATCAAAGTCAACATTAAAAAAACCCACTTGCAATGGTTATTCGAGAAATAATCGATTCTTACATTATTATAATAATGATTATACGTTCGTATATAGCGCCTAACACTAACTTTATCAGTTGTCCCTAAATAAGCGCTCTACAATGTAGCATAATTACCCTGCAGTGCAGCTGTAGGTAGCGCGCTGCATTTCAAGGAAAAAAATCCTGCCAGGTACCCATTCCCTTCACCTGGGTCGAGTGCAGCACAATGTGGATGAATTTCTTTCTGAAGGAAATTAACGTCATGAGTGAGACTCGAACCCGCGACCCTCTAGTTGAAAGGCGGGAATCCTAACCACTACACCACGACGCCTATATTGCACCTACTTGATTTCTTTTTAAGCCGAATCATCTCTTCATGATTTTAACAAAATACAACCCGTTCAATTAGAACTAGCTGTGTTTGGAACTACTATTAAGTGTTTCATTAATAATTTTTCGTATTTTTAGACTCACCAAAATTATTCATTTTGTATCTGGAGCCCTTGGAAGAACAGAGGTATTTACTTTAATTCTTCTCAAAATTGTTTTTACACAAAGTCATGTGAATTTTTCAAATGTATTCGGATTTCGTATCATGTTATATGTTATATGTCATTTTAATGATTTGAAATAAAGTACAATACAATACAATACAATCAACAAAAATGATATTCAAAGTGGATTTGATCCATTAGGGACAACATTTCAGTGATATAAAAGACATAGAAAATAATTGTATCAATAAGCGAAATTTTGTCTGACTGCCTCAATCGGACACTGCGTTAAATTATAGAGCAAATGTTCCATATCTTTTAAAGTTGCCATCATTTATGGAAGGGGTGTGACATGAACAGATAAGCTAGAACCAAGCAATCCCACATATAAAAGGCAGGAGTTTCAAGAAGAAGGAGGAGAAAGAAGTAATAAAAAAAGGAGATTTTCATGAATGAAGTCTTTAACGAAAGAATTATGAAAGTGAACATGCACAGATGAGCAAGACATTTTCACAACGATGGTGTTTAGTCGTGCATGAGCGTGATGGGGATATACCATATGTCCCCCCAAAAATGACAACGGGGATTTCAGGATTAATAACTTTTGAAAATGAATATGAAAATAGATGCGGTTTGGCATGTCAAATATATAACTATTCATTTATATTTGGTGAAAATTTCATGAGATTTGCTTGAGTGGTTACAAAGAAATGAAGCTTTTTGTATCGGATGTCATAATTCCGTTCTGCACAAGTTTGTGAGGATAGAGCCCCAAAACAAAAACAGTAACATTCATTTTGACCAGTGAAGCATTGGAAGTTTAAGTAACCATTGTGCTTTACACGTCTCCGTCCTCACAAACTTGTGCAGAACGGAATTATGACATCCGCTACAAAAAAGCTTTATTTCTTTGTAACCACTGAGACAAATCTCCTGAAATTTTCACCAGATATAGGTAAATAGTTATATGTTTGACATGCCAAACCGCATTTATTTTCATATTCATTTTCAAAAGTTATTAATCCTAAAAGCCCCGTTGTCATTTTTTTGGGGACATATGGTAGTTGAAAAAAAATAGAATACAACTTCTACATCAATTCTCCCTCTCTTTCGTTTTGTTTAAGTTTTCAATCTTTTCAAATGGTATCATTTATAGTTTGTGGAATCATTATTACATGTTATCATAATCATATGGTGTTCATATCTAATGATTAATGCACAATATTATTCCCGTATTAAGATTTCCACTTTGATATGACAGTAATTTGCGTCCTTGTTTATACGTTGCTTGGAATTTCACAGATAATGATGATGTCTTATTTTTTTTTTAGATGTTTCGATGAAAAATATGGTATAGAATCCACTCAATTTATTTGGCATATCTGAATACATTAACGAAACGCCATCTGATATATAAATGTTTATCATTATCGATCTGCTCACATAAAAAATATAGCGGGAAAACCCAAGAATATAAAATAATAAAAGCACATAATAATTATAAACGTACGTAAACATACCTCCACCATTTTTATAGCAAATGTATGGGAACCTCCAGACGTTTCCTAGATCAACTGTAAACCCGATCACTGAGAGAAGAAAGTCAGCTTTCTTTCCCCATACTGCTCGATCACCTCCTGGTCGACCGACATCGTGTCGAGATCCATTGATGTCGGAC
>BQKZ01011032.1:0-11134 GCA_036244855.1 Temnopleurus reevesii | reverse complement strand
TTTCTTCATAAAATGAATACAATGCACATGTATTTTTGAAACTAAAACATTATAAAGGACATTGCCAAATAGGAAATAAACAAAGCACATGTTCAGCGAAATGAGGGGAGTTTTTCAAATGAAATTTACGCAAAGTTTATAGTTTCTAATTGTATAAATAAATATATATCTGAAAAGTGTATGAAATGAATTACAACTTTGCTGTATAAGGTTTTTCCATACAATTTACAGATAAAAAGATACAGCGAGTTGAAAAAAGTACTTCGAACACGTTACCTAGATTCGGGTGCGCCCCAAAATAATGTGGCACACGGGGGTTTTATACGTGGCATATAAAGAGTTAATGAGAACCCAATCACTATTTTGGAACCACTTGCGATTTCACGGGGAATTTCGCAGAGCTATTGCAACTTATCCCGAATTACCTGATAAGCTTCACGTGAGCTATTACGAATTATGGCGAGTGCCTTTTTAACTCAATTCGCATAGCTCGTGTGCCACTCGTGCACAGCTCGCCAATCTAAACCACCATCGTGGGAACGCTCCTTAAGTAATGGGCACCTGCTGGTTATGGTCATTCGAAGATTCGAAATTCAATCTTTTTAAGCCGCGCGCTTCCACTACATTCAATTAAATTTTCTTAGCATCATACAGCTGGCTGTTTAAATAAAACGAAATGTTATGTTCTGTTTGTCAAAGCTCAATGTTTGTGAGTCAAAACGATGGAAAACATTCCATTTCTATCTGTCGTTTTCTGTGCAGTGCCTGACTTAATATTGGACCCAATATAGCACCATAAATGCACATGGCATGCGATATGGCTTTAAACATGCAGGAAACTTTTATGAACATTTGTGGGTTTTTTTTCTCAAAATGACCGCCATAAATTGGCTGGGAACATACGTTCACTCGCCTAACAACCACTTATACAAGAATTACATAATTAAACAAAATAGATAATAATAATTAAGGTAATAACACGTCTCATTTACCAATGATACTTGCTTCCGTTTTATAAACATGATCTCTTGTGAAAAAAATCCCAGCACTCGGACGGGATTCAAACCCATGATCTCTCGGTTACTAGACGAACGTCATAACCACCTGACCTATTGTACTTAATGAGAATCTTGATGAGAACCCGATCATTTGGACACGCCGGTGGCCTAGTGGATGCGACATTTGTCTAGTAACCAAGAGGTCACGGGTTCGAATCCCGAACGTGAGATGTGATATGTTCACAACCCCGTGCAACTTATCGCACACAAGTTCGTGTGTATATCATTGTTGTAGAATTTACCTTATTATATGTATTGTGCTATTTTTCATTTACTGGTGAATAATGTCCACCGACATTTACATAATACGGCACAGATTTCACTGAGGAGCTTTTGAT
The DNA here is from genome assembly GCA_036244855.1 of Temnopleurus reevesii. NCBI lineage: Eukaryota > Metazoa > Echinodermata > Echinoidea > Temnopleuroida > Temnopleuridae > Temnopleurus > Temnopleurus reevesii. The sequence goes on along the minus strand of BQKZ01011032.1, from coordinate 9,738 downwards.
GAAAATGATATGAATATATAGTGCACCTGAGTTGTTATTTTCAAATCTCAGCGGCTTAGACAATACCATTATCATTAGATTGTTATCGTTATATCAGGTATATTTTAACAAGTTTTTCACGTGCCATTGGGGAAATCACTTGCAGAAGAGTATACACATGAAAGATGCTTGCATATGCATGCAGATGTCGCAGAATATCACATACAAAGTCATGATTGTGTAAAGCTGTAAATCGCTCAGATCGATATTGGGATAAGCGCTATACCATTTCGTTTGTATTATCATTACTAATTTTTCTACATCTAAATTTATTTTGCAGAAATAAGGTAGGCAACGGTGGTTTATCAGATCATCATATATCTGCATCATTATTCACTACATTTTTAATTGTTTGCTAAACGACCCAATGGCTCTACCTGCAAATCAAATTAGGGGAGTCAAATGGGCTTTCAACGTTTTTTTTCACCCCGTAACTAAAATATTATATGCGATAATGTTAATTCATATATCGCCTTGAGCATCTAATTAGGATGGAAAGAGCGCTAAGTTCCATGTATTATTATTACTATTATTATTATCATTATCATTATTATTATTATTCATATGAACGTCTGAAGTTTAGCATTTTTTGGTATCATCAAAGACTTTTATTTCAATATCGATTTGTTCATAAAGGCACTGGCTACTCATGAAACCCTTATGGGAACACAATTACATACCTTGATACATTCCTCACATTTACATGACCGTAAGTGGAATACACATCTGATCAATTCACGTAAATGGTAACGGAATTACAACACTTTGAGCTACATTTTTGTCAGTGTCTGAATCTCAGTTAAAGTAAGTGCTAACATATGGGAACGACGGAAATGTTATGATGTCGACACGAACGGCGCCGAGTTACGAACATTGTCAGTAACGGAATTACATCAGATAACTTTTAATTTTAAAGTTTTAGCATTGAAATGTCCATAATAATTTAAATATGTTTGTTAGAGTATAAATTATGAAGAAAGGCATCTTAACTTTGTAATATAATTAATTGGCCTATATTATACCCAAATTATAAATACAAATCTGACTCTACGAAAAATATAGGAAATTTTTGACAATTGTATGCCGTAGAATAGCCCATTTTGTATATAGACATAAACACACATACAAACAAACACACATACACACACACACTCAATCTCTTCATGTGAGTCATAAGCAAACATAACATCCATAAACACAAACGCACGCACACATACGCTCATCTGAATACGCACACCTGAAAACATGCATTTACACACACACACACACACACACACCCACACACACACATACACACACGCGCACATCAACCTCCAAATAACTTGATGAAGCGCTGTTCATTTGCGAAAAAAAGTAGATCAACTTCCGACACAAAAATAAGCATGATACTAAGTAAACAGTTTTATGCCGCCCAAACACGGTCAGGGTAAATAAAAAGACCATCATTTCATTAACATTTGATATATGGCGTTTTTGGAAAGTGGATCAAAGATAAACAGTGAAAGGTTTTAACTCGGTGGCTTCTATCAAAATACGAAAGGCGAGAAATCATTTATCTTACTGAGTTATCGCAATCCTCTTGATATTTTACCAGTTATTATATGTGTATGGATATTAAGTTTTCATCTGTATATGGATATTATATCTTAGTTCATGAAAATGTGTGAAAAAGAAAGAATGGAGTTTTCATTAAAAAAAGATTTGCGGTTGCACCATATAGTGTAGGGTAATCTTTCAAGAAATGTTTTTTAAAGGGACTGAGCAAAAGCTCGAAAAAAGATTTTTTTTTTAAACACCACGTTCCAAGAAGATTTAACTAACTCGTCCTAAGGTAAAGAAATCACGAACGGCGAGAGAACCTCAATTGAAGAGCACAAGAAAGAGATTCTTTCACCGCTATAATATTCAATTTTCTGATTCCAAGCAATTTATCCATAATAAAGTCTCAAAGCACAATTATGGGCACTTTTAGAAATTATTCTCGGATTTTTATCATGCAGAATTGCCCATTTAATAGTGCACTATCGTGTTGTCTTTATCAGGCGCGGATTAACGAAACGATAATCTTGTGCAAATGTATTTATAGAATGAAATCATCAGACTAAGATTTGACATTTTCTGAAGATTACCCTTGATGAAGCTAATCACATTACCATCCCCATTTGGACATGCATGGTTTGTTCAAGCTTTTCCCGACATAGAACAGGATTACTTCTGAACTAGGTCTCCCGATCTTCTTCCCGTTGAGAGACTCCATCTGGAAGTCGGGCAATAATACTCTAGCAATCAAATGGAGATGGGTAAACGTGTTTTGATAGCTCCGCAAGCAAAACCCCCATGTCGAATTAAACGTTTCAAACTGTCGTCAAACGTCATTTGATCACGTGGGCGATATCGAAGTACCCGGATTAACCTTCGGTTGCGCGGCTCAAAAGTACTGCTGCTGTGGGAGGCTCTTCGGTCGAGGACCGCTCGACATAAGACCGTGCCGTCTTGATTAAAGTGTCTTCTTAAGCATTCGTCTCGCTGCATCATACCACTTAGCGATAGGCCAATGGACCGGAAAGTTCTTTGATTGTGCGATTCCGGGTGATGTAATCTAGTTTTTATAACAGATCCTTCATACAATATGAACAGATTTAAGGAGATCGAAAACAAAGCAAATTAATTGATATCAATTCAAGAGCAATTATATTCTAATTGATCTCTTTGTAATGTCGGCGATTCTAGATATTCTTCACTTTTCTTCATCCTCACCAACCCTTTTTTATATCTATACTTCCAACAGTCGTTCCCGCCATTGCCCTTCAATGATCATCCACTTTTTAAAGTCTTGATATTCTTTCCTGCTATTTTTCTTTGGGGTAAATCGTCGTTTGGGTACATTCAATTCATTGACGTAATTGATGATGTATCGTTCTGTATTTGATTTTAAATGACCCTTAAGTAATTACAGGAAATGCACAAGAGAGCTGTTTCGTAAGCATTCAATGTAACGATCATAGATCCGCCATTAATTGGCGCGAAATATTACTACTACTACTACTAAAAATAATAATAGTAATGAAAATAGATGCAATTTATATAGCACACGTATCCACTCTGTGGAGTGCTCAAGACGCTTTGCATTAATATTACCCTGGCTTTAGCCCGGCGTACATCAGCGCACACAGCATTTCAAGGAATGAATATTCTTGCCAGGTACCCATTCACCTCACCAGTGCTGAGTGCAGCACAATGTTGATTAATTTCTTGCTGAAGGAAATTGATCGTTAATCCAGATTAGTGCAATGGAAATACTATATAAAATGATATGATGTAATGATCATTAATTTCACTCATTTACATAGGTAAGACACCGCGGAACGTGGGACAGTGTGTGTGTTTGTGTGTGGGGGTACTGAAGGCTGCACCCACCTCTTCTTAAAAGTAATACGTGAAAGCATATTAGAGTGTATGAAAATGTTTGTACACAGCCCCCCCCCCCTCAAAAACGTCCCGAGGAGCATAGGTAGACGCATCAAGTCATAAAAAAATCACAGGCACACAACACCACATACACATACACATACAAACTCTTATCCCGACACTAATGAAGCTTTTGGTAAGATTTCACTAATTTGATTTTTATGACGTGAATAAAACTAATCACAAGCAAATACACAAAGAAACAAACAAGCACAGGCAAACGAACAAACAAACAATACGATTAAGTGCTAAAATATGAAAGCATAAGGCATAATCTCCATCTGTGGGCATATATGTAATTTCATTCATTTTGAATGATTCTGCATGTTCTATGAAAACGAACACACTAAGCTTATATTTTTATGATATATATATAGGCAAAGCAGATACAATTATGGCAGTGATATCGTAGGCTGATGCAGAGCATCTTTCCTTGAAAAAAAAAGGGGGGGGGGGGGATCGTCTTTTTAGCAGGAGGCATTTACGTTAACCCTTGCCTGACGTACTATGATTTTGGCAGATGATTTTGTATTGGTTTTTTTTTTTGTAACGTGACCCAGATAAACACATAATAATGAAGAGAAAAGAAGAATGAAAATATATAGCATTGGTCACTGAAAATCTGTTCACATATCGAACATCTTTCCTCCCTTTTTTTGGCATGGAAACATGCTAAAGCCCCAGTCACATAGTACCCCGAAAGCAACGCGATTCAACACGACTCTTTGTTCGCAGGCAGCTAACTATGATTAGAACAAAGAGTCGTGTTGGATCGTGGTGCTTCCGGGTTTCTATGTGACAGGGGCCTTATGGACCATCATAATTTGACGAGGTTTATTTAATAAAGCAGACACAACGAACTGAGCCTTGAGAAAGGTCATGGTATGTATACGGACGTGTACTCTACGGGGATCTTCCCGTAGGGCTATACTCAAAATCCCTCTATTATTGACGACGCTAACCGTAATCATTTAAATTGTGATATGCTTAAAGGACTGATTTATGAATCTCCCTTTGGTCCAGACTGCTTTGATCTAGTTTCCCTCGATGGATATAAAGCGTCATTGGAGAAGCTTTATATCGCAATAAAAATGTATAACAAATACTTTGTCGATTTTTATTGTTTAAATCTAATTTCACGTTTATGTAAAAAAGAAATGATAATAAAGACATACAACAAATATTTGAACACTGCCTGCAGAAATGTGAAAACATTTATACTTGCATCAAATTATCAGCTTGTTAAAAATTCAATTCATATTTATTTTGAAAAAAAAAACCAACCATGATCAGACCCCCCCCCCCTTTCATCCGAAAAAAAAAGGAAATCGATGAGATTTCATGTGCCGTATTCTTGCGCTTCGCACCTACCAGAGAACGCTAATCAACGCGCAGGAATCTTGCTTGGCGTCTTGAAAGAATGCGAACTATAAACGCACACGAATCCCACTCGGCGTCTTTTCTATCGAGAAACGCGAATTAATGCGCAGGATTATAATCCTACTTGGTAGCTAACAATTATGGAATTTTCGATTTCATTCGTCACAGTCACAGTTGACCGGAAGTAAATTCCAACTGACGTTTCAATGGTATGAGACACAGGCTCGTTTATGGGCTCGTCACATATCACTATCAGTGACCGAATGAAAAAAATCAAGAAATGCTCGTCACATATTAATCAGAGCTTTGACGTAACAATGCCCAGCTGCGGGCAAAATGTGACATGTACTTCCGGGGGTGTTTCATCAAGATTTGTCGCAGCGACATAGAGTCATTTTCCGACATTTTCCATAGCAACTGTCAGCGATAGTGCTTTTCATCCAATCACAATCAAGGAATTTGTCAGCGCTGACTAATTGTCTCTGCGACAAATCTTGATGAAACAGGTCGACTGTGACTTTGAGTGTGACGACTGTAATCTAAACTCCCATAATAATGCAAAGTATAACGCGCATGAATTGTACTTGTGGACGTCTATCAAATATTAAATCAAAGCTATTGTAGCATCTCTTTGCCTTGGCGCCTTGGTAAAGAGTGAAAAGGGACCTGCAGGAAGAGTGTTCATGGACGTTTGTCAAAGAACACGAAAGGATGAGCATGTTGATTGCATGTGGATGTAAATGCGAAATAACGAATAGAGGGCAGTGAAAGTTTGATGTAAAAAAAATAAAAGAAAAAAACAAAACGAAAACAGGAAAGAAAGAAACAGTTCGCGGATATCTGTCAAAGAATGCAAATTAATATATTTTTTCAATTAGCAAACTGAAAAGTATCTCCATTGGTCGTTCTTAAGCTTACCTTTTGACACAAAATGCGCTTCTGAATAATCATAATAATAATGATGATCGTAGTGGTGATGGCGATGATGATCGAGATAATAATAATAATAATAACTTGAATAATAGTGATAGCAATAATCATTATGATAGTAATAGTAATAATAGTAATGGTAAAAAAAGTAATGATGATAATATTCAAGGCATCCACTTAAGTTCATAGTCTTCTAGATATTCTCCAATCACTATGATTTGATGAAACTGAAAACTTAATGATCCAGACATGAAATTGTCGTAATCATGGAATGGAATGCATTATTTTTTCACAATTCCTTTTAGCGAGATTACCCCAGTCTGCAGAAATTATTCTCACACTATCTTATCCAAAAGAAAACAAATCTATTCTCCCAAATAAAGCTTATAGATTATGTAAAAGAACACAAATCAGCCTAGTTTCACTACATTTTTTAAACAAAAACATGAACATACATGTATTTGTATTATATTGTAATATTGTAACAAATAATGCAACGAATAAAAAAAAATTAAAGCAATTTTTCCTAAATGACACGGAATGATATTTCCAATTCCAGCATATCAAACGAAACTCCACGCATTTTTCCTATTCATCTTTTCACTCCCGTGGAATGCATGCGGCCTTAATTCAATTTAGCAATTAATCAGTATTCATTCTGATAGAACAAGGGCTACTAGCGACATAATCATGATCATTTATTCCTAATGAAATAAAATATACATTGAGTCATTGACCTATTCTTGCTTATGCTTCATTGAAACAGGTTATATCGATAACCAGCTACAATACGATATTTGGAGTCGGTAAAATAAAGGCGTAAATATTCATTATTGAATGATAAACGCCTTAAAATCCAAATTTAGTTTTGCTTGTGTAGGACCCACACACTCGGGGAAACGGTGCAGCTAAAATGATAAAAAATTATTTAAAAGAATAAAAACTAGATACAAACGAACCTACACCAATCAACCTAAAGCTAGATATTTTACCCGACTCTTCACAAATAAATACGCTTCTGATCTCTCAAATATCGAAAAAAGTCCAAAGCAACAACGATAAAGGATTGTACGCCCACAAGACGTCTCTTAAACAAAATGCACTGCCTTCGAATATCATAATGTCGAAAGACAACATCATATCAATACGAATATGTTTCATTATCTGTAGTACAATATAGTAGATGATTTGTTTTCAACAATGAAACAATGGGATAACAATGATTGTGATAAGTAGAATAAGTGGTAGTAATATAGGGGATGATGACGGGGGAGGGCTAGATGAGGAAGGAGGAAGAATAGCGAGAGGCCGGAAGGAGGAGAGATAGATGTGGTATTGAACTGTTGTATGCATGTCCGACGTCTCTCCATCAGGGCAAAATGTAGACATACGTGAATGTAAAAAGGATTATTGAATTAGAAAAATATGGAAAGTGACTGCTAAATTACATCTCTTCAGGGGGTTTCATGTTGTTGTTGTTTTTTGTTTATTTTAGCGGCCCTTCACTCAAAGGTGAAAACTTGAAGATGTCCCGCACGACATGAAGAAATTTATAATTCCAATCCTTGTGACCGTATCATAATCTGAACATATGAAATTGTATCTCTTTTTTTCAACAGTTAGTCGTTATAAATGAAAATGCTTGAAAATTTTGAAAATTTCACAACATGGAATCAACTTTTCAAGTTTTCAAAGGATTTTATAATTTTTTTTAAACGAATGTAACAGTGAAAATCGTTACCCCGTGAGCCTATTGTTTTTGTAAGGCTCAGAAGAGTGGCGTCTAATTACGAAACACTGGAGCAAAAGAATCAACCGTGGCATGAGCTTAAATAAAAAACAAAAGTTTACATATAAGAGGAGACCTCTCATTCCGTTTCTTACGTCATTGGAGCAAAACACGCTTCCTCGCAGATGATAATGCATCCACTCGGCATAAAATGCATGAATATTCGTCTTTCTTTGCACACGGCACCATTCTCACTCTCAATGAATGCGTAGACTCGTTCCGGCCAGGTGCGCACCACACTTTTCGTCTCGAGCACGCGGAGTTGAAATTTCGAGATATAGGCATCCTTTTTAGGGGCGGCAGGCAGTGACGACAGTATCGACTGGCGACTTGGATGGACATTATTAGTGATCTACTGAGAATATTTCATATCTAATATTCATTTTCCGTTCGAAGACAAGAGAAGGCATGTGCCAGGAGAATTCCTAACGCAAAACGGCTCGGAGGTTAATTTTTCATGCCCAGGGAAACTGAGGGTAGCTTACACCTGACCAAGCCTTCTTTCCCTTTCAACAGACATTTGTGTATGTACATAGCGACCACAGGTGAGATTATCATATCTTTTCTTTTATACAAATTCAGAAACAAAAACACATCAATTACAGTTACATATCAGGATTTACGAATTGGTTCAAAGGAGCGGAAAGAACTTCTTTGTTTTGTGACAAGTTCAAGAAAAAGTGTTGTTGGTAGCCGTGTGCATTGGTCACGAAACTGAGTTTTTACCAAAAAAGGATTGCGTTTAATCCTTATTCCGTAAGGAAACAATTTTTTAATTGAATCAAACAAGTTTATCCTATATTTGATTAAGATATATATTTTTCAACCCTTTAACTGGTCATCATCGCTTTGATAATCCAACAGATAATACATTCAGGAAACATAATCTCATTCCGAATGAAACTTTTAAAGTAAATCAACCATTGATCATTTGCGAAACAAAATACGTTGGAAATTATACAGCCTCGTGGTTGGAGTCTTATCTCGAAAGCAATTCTACAATCCACATATTTCCAATGAAGATTATCTATATTTAAGTTTAATTTATGTTGTTATATGTAGATTCACTTTCTGAAATTGAAAGGATTACAAAAAGGGCTCATCTAAGTTTCTCTAGCTCTTAAAATCTAGCGTCTTCTTTTAAACGATGATGAGTCTGCTCTAATTCTTTACCGAATTCGGAGATAAAAACTTTTGATTAACAAAATTTGCTCCACTTTTTCGATAGGTAAGAGCATGATTACAGTATATTCTCTCCCAAGAAAAATGTGTTTTTTATATATAAAAGCATTTTGCCCTGAATTTAGAGCCCTGAGGGAATACAGGGAGAGGAGCGGTTGGATTATTTAGTTTTTCATGACACCGAAAGATAAGAAATGCAATCAATTTTAAGACCGTAGAAATAGACAATTCAAAGTCTTCTATTACCGGGGAAGAAAATTCCTAATGAACACTTTTCCCGAAAATTATTTGAATAGTCATTATGAATAAAATACTACCATGACTACTACTCTTTATAGATTAATGATGACCTTATGTACTTTTCTTCCACGTTTTACATGCCAGTTTTTATGTTATAGCCGTGCATGATCTGTTATTTTCTGGTATAACGTGCAACGGTCGTTTCTTCCTTCGTTACTATATTCGGCATCGATCGTTTATCGGAAGAGGCAGTCAATTTTTCAGGAATTGCATTTAATGATATTTTTGGAATCCATATCGACTTAAGTGAAGCAAATGGAACGGATGTTTGAATGGAGGATTCCGGCTAGACGGTAGAATTGAGAATAATGATATACTCATAATTCATTCAGAATTAGAATTGTAGAATTGCTCTAGAAAGCTACTTTTAGAATGGACGTTTCTGTCAATTGAGGATGGAAAAGAGTACATCTTTTCTATTATCAGGGTCAAGGCTTTTTAAATATGCTCCTCATTACAATATCTACACATTGTTCGCATATTTGGTGAGTCTGACTCAGTTATGATTTATAGGGTCATTCGAAAGTCAAAGTGTAAAATCAAAATTTGCCTTTACCTAAATGGTTCTGGGATAGTTTTTCATATTCCATTTCAGATAATGAGAGATAGATAAGAGAAAAGAATGTATCCTATTAAAGTTGGTATAATGC
>BQKZ01011031.1:6195-16960 GCA_036244855.1 Temnopleurus reevesii | reverse complement strand
AATTAACAAAGAGTCGGGGTGAATCGTGTTGCTTCCGGGGTCCTATGTGACCGGGGCTTAGTTAAGGTTGAGAACGCCCGCTAGATTATCCCGCGCTTGAGAAATAACGTCCTGATCGGCCCTACCGTATTGTTTGCTATAAAGCTCCGTATTGTGTAGAGCCAGCAACCAAAGTCAATGAATTATTAAAACATCACACTTCGGTAGTGTACATGCATGAAATTTGAATTAAATAGAAACCAGTCGACTGAATGATCTTACAATATGATCAATTATGAAAAAGTCTTAATAACTTTAACCCAAGACAAATACAATTAAAGAGTGCAAAGAGCCAAATTCATTCTATTTTGAAAACGGCAAAACATCGGCTTTAGCTGCTGTCTAATGTTTATTGCAATTAATTACATGTGTGGCTCAGTGGTAGAGCGTCTGTCCCATGAACGGAAGGTCGTGGGTTCGATTCCCGGCCGGATCATACCAAAGACCTATGAAAATGGGACCATCTGCCTTCTTGCCAGGCGCTCGGCATTTAAGAAAGGAGAACGGTAATAATAACTTTATGTTATGCAGGGCCCGCTGGCACACCCATAAAATTATGCCTCCCGTTCAAACGCATCTCTGGCTCAGCTGTGCCTGGAAAGCTATCAAAGCCAAAAGTCAAATTGTATCTTTTTTATTGGAACATAACGGAACAGTAAAGGGGAGCTACACACAGACATTAAACTGCTATCATTAAATGAAGAAAAATAAGATGAACAAACTGTGAAAATTTGAGCAAAATCAGATAATCCATAAAAAATTTATTAATTTTCAAAGTTTTGATTTACACCCCTCATTGGCTCCTTAAATTGGCAAACGAACAGGCACAAAATGGCTGCCAACATGGAGAATTCTCTATTCAATTTGTACACAAGATTTTACATTTTCCTCTTTTTCCAGAAAAGTAGACAAAATTCTGCTTTTCCGGTTGAATGTATTATAGCCACATCAGTTCTGCAATCATTCCTGAAAGAACAGTGCTGATTCCTCATTTGAAATATGATATTGATCCATTTTCAATAAATTCATATACAGAGTGAATGAGGAGTTCTCCATGCATGACATCACAGATTATGCTAATTGGATATACGTTTCCAATTCAAGGATGCCCAGCACAAGTGGAAATGATAACTTTGAAAATTCATAACTTTTTGAACGGATTATCCGATTTTGCTCAAATTTTCAAAGTTAGTTCATCTGATTTTTCTTCATTTACTGACCGTACATTATTGTGTTGATGATGCTTTGTGTGTAATGGCGTTTTCCATCAGTCCATCGATGATTTACGCCAGGCTTCAAGAGGGCGACCTCTTTTTTTTTTTCTTCTTTTTTTAAACAACGGAGCTTGAAATATTTTGATTTTATGGTTTGACTTTACCTTCGCTGGCATAGTGCAGCAGTTAGCTTGTTTGTTTGTTTGTTTAATCTGTAATAAATACCGGTTATCATATTTTGTTATTTTTTACATTAGTAGAATGAGTTGGAGGTGCGTTTATAAGTTAGTAAGAGTAGTTATTATGAGCATTGTGCCTTCTGAGCAAGTACAAGTTTTTGTTTATTATTATTATTATTATTATTATTATTATTATTATTATTATCATTATTATTATTATGGGGGATAACTTTGGAAGTTTTAAATTCTTCTTTGGGTTGAAAGATCATGGTGGAGCGTGGATTTGTTGTCTGGGTGTAATTTCCCTTTAAACATATGGAACCAGATGCCAGAGAGGATCATAGCTGTCCTCACTTGCGAAGACGTCTAAAATTCTTGTGCCATCCTCTCTAAATAGGCAGCAGCAGTGATACGTCTATCTTATGTGGGTGGTACAATAAGTTAGGACGTCTTATAAGAAGTGATAGGTAAGACTTTTTCTAGCAATTAGTCTCTGAACTCTGAATTTTGGGCAATTATCGACAAAGGGTCACGTCATTCATGCCATCAGCATTAAATGAGTCATTCCATGTAAAGCGGCACGTAAGTAACGTCACAAGAGAGTAACATAAAAAAATGGCTATCGAGGAACATATCTTTAGCAACAATAATTGTGGTTAAGTAAAATAGAAACAAAACTAATAATTCTTTCTCCAACGTGACCCGTGTAACTAACGGAAACCATCAGGTTCAATCAACCGACTACTTTTGGCACACAATACTGATTCAAATATTCTAAACTTGATAAAGCCCCAGTCACAAAATAAACCAATATTTTAACACGACTCAAGACGACCCACTGTCAAGCAATAATCGTGTTGAGTCGTGTTCAATCGGGTTCTATGTGACTGGTGCCAAAGTGATGTTTTTGCAAGATTGGAAGGATGATTCATGTTTAAGATCATCAATAAATCAATCTGGATTGAGAATGATTAGTAATCATAATTATAATCAATATATTCATTATTATCATTAGTATCATCATTATTATAATTATTATAATTCTTTTTCTTCTTCTTCTTCTTCATCTTCTTCTTCTTCTTCTTATTATTATTGTTATTATCATTTTCATTGTTATCATTGCTATAACTTTTACTATTGTTATATCATTACTAATACCGGTATACAACTATTTCTTTAAAGCCTGAATCTAGGTCAGAAAAATCTTTATTTGATTAAAGGCAAAACAATCAGACGAACAGAAAACATAAAATTTTCAAGTAAATCGTACAATGAATAAGAAAGGTATGAACATTTCAATAGTATAACGCAACAGTGGTTTTCATTCAAATTGACAAATTTAGGTAATGTGATATGACGAATGCCATGCATTCATCTGCAAGTATTTTATTTTGTGTTATTGTTCAAAAATTCTTCTTTTTTAAATTTTATTTCCATCTTTTTCGTCGATAAATACATAAGTGCTGGTACATTTATTGATTAAACCTTTTAAATAATTGAAGGAGATTATACATTTATGGATTGAAAAGGTCTCTACAAAATAATAAGTTTCAATCAGATACCCGTCGAGAAGTGCATGACATACATCATACCACTTGACCAAATTATGCAAGAAAATTTGTAAGAAAATTCTTTTTGCTAGTCACTTAGTCAATTGAAACATTCATAACTATCATATATGGTGTCCGATTTAATATACTTCAAACTTTTTTTCGGTCTGTTGGTCTGATTTTTGTGTTTTTATTCAAAACACGATTCAAATTGTAAAGCGCTATGATACTCTCTGTTTTTAGCGCTATATAAATAATCAATATTATTATTATCATTATTATTATTCAAACCATTTTTCTAGCCCAGACCCAGTCTTTAAAGGGGAACTACACTTAGAGATTAAATTGCTATCATTAAATGAAGAAAAATAAGATGAACAAACTGTAAAAATTTGAGCAAAATCGGATAATTCATTCAAAAGTTATCAATTTTTAAAGTTTTGATTTACACCCCTCATGGGCTCCTTAAATTGGCAAACGCACAGGCACAAAATGGCTGCCAACATGGAGAACTCTCCATTCGCTTTGTACACAAAACTTCACATTTTCCTCTTTTTCCAGAAAAAGTAGCATAATTTTGTTTTTTTCGGTCTACAGTATAGCCACATCAATTCTGCAAGCATTCCAGAAAGAACGGGATGGATTCCTCATTTGAAATATGATATTGATCCATTTTCAATAAATTTATATACAAAGTAAATGAGGAGTTCTCCATGTATGACATCACAGATTATGCTAATTAGCTATACGCATGCCAATTCAAGGATGCCCAGCACAGGTGGAAATGATGCCTTTGAAAATTCATAACTTTTGAACGGATTATCCAATTTTGCTCAAAGTTTCACAGTTTGTCCATCTGATTTCTCTTTATTTACTGACAGTACATTATTGTATGTGTGTAATTCCCCTTTAAGCTGTTTAAAATGCTTTAACAGATTTCTGGCACAACGGCTTAATTTGTGTTTCAGCAAAATCGATCCTATAATAGTAAATAATTATTACATTCAGATTTCAGTTATTTTTCACTCAAATCATAACATTTATAATTTAACAAAAGCTTACATGGATATAAAAGGAAAATATACCAGTAAGACAAAATAACAAATATTAAGCATTATGACATATGGTACAAATACATCAACACGTTGCATTTGAAATTATGTTGAGGAAAAACAGAGGCATCCAAAAGAAAAGCATAGCTTGTTTTACACGATACTCTGCTTTTCCAATAAAAATGAAACAAAACCTTTTAATGAAAATTATTGACTTTTGCAATGACTTCAGATTAAATTTTCAACTTATTTCAAGTGATTAATAATCCTTATTAAACAATTTATTTTTGATGTGAAAACAGTCGTAATTTCAATAAAACACGTATTAATGAAAGTTACTTTCTTCAAAACTCAAATCAATATGGCAAAATTGCAAGCTTATCTTTCACAGAAAGAACTCTATTCAAACATTTTAAATTCACATCGTTAGTGTGTCTTGAAAATTTATTCAAATTTGGAACGATTTTGATGAAAGAAATGTTCCTAACCTACTCTATGGCCCGTATTCTGATGTCAGGTTTAACTTAAACTAGAGTTTAAATATGTGGTTTAAGTATGGGTAGCCCAATGTGCAAAAACTTTCTTTAAACTGTATAATTCTTATGTAAACTGCTCTATTTTCTCATGCTTTAATATTGTAGAAAACTATTTAAGTTTTTATTCCAAGACTGTTTTCAATACCGTGAGTGCCAAATTTCCTGGTACATTAAACACTGACTGTTATAGATCCAAGCCTCTTTTGGCTTACCATACTTAAACCACAGATTTAAACTCTAGTTTCTAGTTTAAGTTAAACCTGACATCAGAATACGGGCCTATGAGTCTACTATTATGAGAATTCATTTGAGAAGAAAATACAAAGAAGAGGATGAAGAAATGATTTACAAAACCGAAAACAAATGAGGTAACTGCACAATAGACGAATGATATCAAACAATATTTTATTTCTGTATTACCTTCAGTTCCCCTACTCCTCAATATTGTTGATATTCCTATGTCCTAGGAGTTGTCGTTTCACAAGACTAGCATACAGGCCATTGTTGTTGATAAGCTCCTGGTGGCGTCCCTGCTCAACGACGTTCCCGTGATCAATGACCACGATTCGGTCTGCCTTCTCGATCGTGCTGAGACGATGAGCGACTATGACAACGGTCCGATTGCCGAAGTTCCTCGTGAGGGCTTCCTGGACAACGTGCTCGCTCTCCGCATCCAGCGCACTCGTAGCTTCATCGAGGAGTAGCATCTGTGGGTTCCGCACCAGGGCACGGGCGATAGCCACCCTCTGCTTCTGCCCACCCGACAACCGCACCCCCTTTTCACCTGTATCTGTTCCGTAACCCCTAGGCAGCCCCAGGATGAATTGATGAGCGTTGGCCTGTTTAGCCGCCTGGTAAACCTGCTCCTTGTTGCAGTTGGGGATGCTGTAGCTGATGTTATCCCGGATGGTCCTTGCGTAAAGCACAGGTTCTTGACCAACTAGCGCTACTTTTGTATGGAGGAAATTATGATCAAGGTCTCGCACGTTAATACCATCTATAAGGACTTCCCCAGATGAAGGTTTGTAGAAATTTTCTATGAGATTAATGCAGGATGTTTTGCCCCCTCCGCTAGGACCTACCAGGGCCAGAACCTCCCCGGGGTGTGCTTCGAAGCTGATCTCATTTAGGATTGGAGTGTCTAGACTCGTTGGATACGCGAAGCTAACATTCTTGAATTCTAAATGACCACTGAATGATTTAGGTGTTAGCTGACCGTTACTGTCATACGCTGGGGCTAGGTCAATCAATTCGAAGACCTTCTTAGAAGCTCCTGCAGCTTTCATCAGCTCTGCGTAGCCTTCGGCGAAATCCTCAAGGCTCCCTCCGACCTTCATCTGATAAAGGATATACGATACAAGCATTCCACCAGTGATGTGATCATGAATTATGAGATGACCTCCGTAGAAGAGAGACACAACAAACACCATCATTTCAAACACTGTTATTATCCCTTTGGTAAAGCCACCGGCGAGTGCTCCATTCTTCCTCAGCTGATACACGACCTCGAGTCTATCCGCATAGGTTCGTCTCTCACCTTCCTCGTTGGCGAAGCTCCGGACAGTCTTCATACTGGATATAGTCTCTTCGGCCACGATGTTTGCATTGGCCAAAGCGGTCTGGACCTTTCTGAAGAGCTCCTGGAAGTAACTCCCGACAACATCCGTAAAGACTGCCAGAAGGATCAAGGAGATCAGGGTGATGATGGACAGCCTCCAGGATAGGATGACCATGACAATGGTGTAGGAGACTGTCTGGAAGGCATTGTGAAGGAATACCTTGATGGTGACGTTGAGGGCGTCGCTCATAGTGATTGTATCGGATGTCAGACGCGACGTGATTTCACCCGTGCGATTCTTATCAAAGAACCCAATGTCCTGCTTGACGATTGACTCAAATAAATGATTCGTGATCCGCTTGTTCAGGCTAGCAACAGCAACGGTCATGCAAGCACCGCGGACTCCTTTGGCAACGGCAACAATGCATATCGTTAGCGTCATCAGCAAAATACATTTGTGGAAGTCGGACGTGTCCTTGTGTAGGACCACTCCGTCTATGACTCGCCCAGTTAGCAATGGGATGAAAGTCTTGCCAACTGTCGTGATGATCATTCCAATAAGTCCTGCAAGCAAAGCTGGCCAGTCCTGCCTGGAGTAATACACCAATCTGGAATACCATTTCATAGATTCTTTCTTATCCAACATCTTCTCGACGTCACCACCACATTCATCATCACCTACTCCTGAATCCCGATCTCCTCCATCAAGCAGCGCCTTCTTATCAGGTCCACCTGGGAGTTCTTCCACATTCCACTGCACTTCCGGTAGAACTTTGACCCACATGACGTACATCCCAAACGATGCAACCATAGTCCATGTCCCCAGCGAAAGAAACCATGCATCGTTGTCATGGTTACCATCCAAATACTCCGTATATACCATGATCTTGGAGATGGTGTAGAGGACGACGATGATGTTGACGACTCCCACATGATATCGACACATCCGAAAGACTTTGACACTCGTCTGGATATTGATAAGGATTCCGATGATACTTCCTAAGAGAATCACCACCCTGATCATCGATAAGATCCAAAATTCAAAGGTTGAATGCGAGAAGTCAAACGGCACTAAATCCTTCCCAAAGAGCTCGTATTTGTCCCAGTGGAGGTACAAGGCGACGGCAAAGAAGGCATCTGCACCGCTGATGAAAAGAGTGAAAATTATAATCATTCCTGCATCCATTCTGACCGATTAAGTTCCAGAATAACTCCTCAAAAGTCGTAAAATATTACGAGGAGAAAGGGAAATGCATGGGGATCGAAATCGAAATCTCTGCCTAATAACGGTATGGGAGCACCCACGCCTGAGGCTATATGAGGACGTATAGAGAGTAAAGTGAACAAATCCCCATTGAATAGTTTATTTGCCATGGAAAAGAAATATGAATTATTCATAATGCATGAATGAACAAATGGAATACCATGCAATACAATGAACTATTCAATAAAACGTGCTTGATACTATAGAGTGGTTCACACTAACAGCCGAAAACTAATTTTTTGTTTTGGAAACTACGACAGAAATATGCAAGCTTTTACTTGCGGCAAAATGGCAAATTGTTCAACTCAACTTGGAGCCGCATTTTTGTCGAAAAGGCGAGAATGCGACTTATACAAGTTCACCTTAATGCCTTGTTCAGAAAGAGAATGCTAGGAGGCAACTTGTACGTACTCGCCTTGGTGCCTTGTCTTGGTCGAAAAGGCGATAAGGCGACTTGTACAAATTCACCTTAGTGCCTTGTTCAGAAAGAGAATGCAATAAGGCAACTTGAACCAACTCGCCTTGGTGCCTTTTCGTGGACGATAAGACGAGGAGGCGACTTATACAAGTTCACCTTAATGCCTTGTTCAGAAAGAGAATGCAATAAGGCAACTTGTACGTACTCGCCTTGGTGCCTTGTCTTGGTCGAAAAGGCGATAAGGCGACTTGTACAAGTTCACCTTAGTGCCTTGTTCAGAAAGAGAATGCTATCTAGAAGGCAACTTGTACGTACTCACCTTGGTGCCTTTTTGTGGACGATAAGGTGAGAAGGCTACTTTTACAAACTATTTTTTGCGCCTTGTTTTAATTCTAGAATGTGAGAAGGTGACATGTACACATTCGCCTTCACACTGTACGTATACATAAGCTTCCGTATGACTGTTGTAATTTGTGAAAGTTTGACGTTTGTGTTTTAGTGTGAACCCAACTTATTACAAGCGAGTCGGCATCCAGGATGTATCATAAAAAAAGAAAGCCGAAAAGATCACTTTCGTAATGTAATAAAATACTTTGCAGATGTCCCCTTTTTAAAGCCCAAGTAAAGTTTTGGTAAAAGCAAATATTATTATCGCCAAACTTGTCTTCAAATCTAAATAAAATGAATTAGAGTATCATGAACATGTTGTACAAAAGATTGTGCGAAAAATGAACGAGTTTTGGAAAAGCTATAACCTAAAATGTGCAATCTTTTTTAGTGTCGTGTCCCCCGACACTAATTCAATATTTTCTTTCTTGATAAAGGACAACTTCTCAGGCACAGAATTGGATGAAAATTTCAGAATTTAATTGTTAAGTAGCGAGACTTTCTTTCATATTTGAGGGTTAAACCATGGTTAAACCCCATTACTAGAGGACTATGTCTTTATTTGCGTTCAAACTCATTTCATATATATATATACATTACAATCGATCGCATTTCAATGGACGGGCCAGGCAGCGAAAAAGAAATAAGAGAATGGAGAATATAGATCTGCTTTAAAAAGCAAGAAAAACAACGTACATCTGATATGGAGCACTAGGTTCATGTACATGTAATGTATGTGTTGAACAAATACTTAAGCATAGCCTTATACCTATCTAAATCGGAAATATTTCTCAGGTAATTTGGAACTGAGTTCCATAGAACCGAGGCTTTACACTTTCAGGGTGATTAAACACGTTTTGTGCACTAGGTCAAGAGCTTTTAAAGTGCAAAACACGGGAGAAGAAATACACACAGGAAAAGAAAGAAAAAAAATACTCGCCCCAAATCTTTACGATGTCGTTTTTCGTTTGATACTGAGAAACTTTAAAAGGAAAATAATATAATACAAAAGACGCTTAAAGATATATGGCCAAACAGATCAACCCTTTCCTCGTAGGTTAACGTCTTGTTAAATGTGAATGCACTTTTTAACGTAGGAAAGTCCAACGAAATGACATTCCATTTAATCGAAATATTTCAGAAATAGTCTAAAAGTTTTTGTTGTGAATTTGAGAAACAAAAAGTGCTCGAATGTGCTGCGCTGTAAAAATGTCATGGTAAGTCGTAAAAAGGAGCTATATGTCATCCATTTTTTGAACACTGCTCTAATTATGTTTGAACGCATTTATTTGATTGTATTTATTGAAAAGATTGAAATAAGAGCACGCATCCACAGTGATAAGAAACAACGCACGATATGCGTCCTGGGATGTGTTTCACCAAGATAAAAAAAAAGACTTTACGCGCGACATTACGTTCGACTGGTATCCCTTCTTGCGCGCAATCATTCATAATATTACGCGCATTCAGCGCCAGAAGGGATACCAGTCGAACGTAAAATCGTGCGTAAAGTCTTTCTTATCTTGGTGAAACACCTCCCAGGGCGGTGTTTCACCTAATCGTTCTTAAAGTTACGCACGACTTTACTTTCGACTGGTTCCATGAATCATTGCGCACAAGAAGGGATACCAGTCGAACGTACAGTCGTGCGTAAAGTCTTTCTTATCTTGGTGAAACACCTCCCAGCAGGGGTATGTTTCATGATAAAAGGAGGGAAAAGAGAAAAAAGCCTGCTTCAGCAAAACAACATCGGGCGCCCCCTTACAAAATGTGAAAATGGAGCGACTGAAGAAGTGCAATCATAGCGGAGTGCAGTCCAGGCTACCCCCGGGAGGTGTTTCACCAAGATAATAAAGACTTTACGCACGACTTTACATTCGACTGGTATCCCTTCTTGCGCTGAATGCGCGTAATATTATGAATGATTACGCTCAAGAAGGGATACCAGTCGAACGTAAAGTCGTGCGTAAAGTATTTCTTATCTTGGTGAAACACCTCCCCGGTCATGATGGCGCTGTTGTGTTTGTTAACTGACTACAACTTTGACTGCCAGAATCTCACTTTGAAAAGAAAAAAAGAAAGCAATATTGTATCATGTTTATTTGGGCCAGCCAGTAATTTTTTAATCATTGCCCGGTATGAAAAGAAACTGTGATATCATGATATGAAAAAAATCTATGTATATTCTCGTAAAATAGTATAATATATCAAGATCCATATCACTCGGCTACGCCTTTAATAATGATAATAATATTTGGAGAATAATTTATTCATTTTTTTGGTCAATATTTCAGCAGGATGCCCTCACAAGAAGATGCTGGTATCGCGAGGTGTCCTGCATAATAAAAAGTATATGACATATACAATGTATACATTAACAAACTCGGCAATCAAAATAATACATCAATACAATTTTTTTTACTACTACCATCACTATCACTACTACTACTACTACTACTACAACCACCACCACCACCACCACCACCATCACCATCAACAACAATGATAATAATAACAACAACAACAACAACAGCACCACAACCACCACCACCACTGTCGCCGCCACCA
>BQKZ01011030.1:0-16209 GCA_036244855.1 Temnopleurus reevesii | reverse complement strand
AAGAACGTAGCCACCCTGATCCGTGAGATCGCCAAGCATACTCCGGAGCTGTCGCAGCTGATCGTCAATGCAGGAGGTGTGGCTGCGGTGGTGGATTACGTTGGGGAGTCGCAGGGTAACGTCAGGCTGCCTGGTGTGATGATGCTGGGATACGTGGCTGCTCACTCTGAGAACCTGGCTATGGCTGTCATTGTCTCAAAGGTAAATTTAGTTTTTCATTTATTCATTTCTTTGTTTATTCATTCATTCATTCATTTCTGTATTTTACACTTTAGAATAAAATAGGAACAATGGCTATCACATATCAAGTGATAAAATACTGTAGGCCTTGATGTAGGGCTGATTATTAAATTAATCTCTAAATGCTTAACACATTTTTGACCCAAATCACACTCAACAAAACATTGGAATTACAATGATACATATGACAAAATATATGAAAGAGGAATGAAAGAAAGAAAAGGTCTGTGCAGGGTTCTAGAAAACAACGGAATAACCATAATCTATAGCTCTTCAGGCTTTTACTCTTGAACACTATCTTGGTTGAGTGCACTCTTATGAGGATGATTTCTTGCTGAAGGAAATCAAACCTGTTTCTGAGATTTGTACATGTGACCTTTAAATTAGAGTATTAATGATTAGGGCACAATACTACCACAGGCTATGATACTTCAACAGCCAGAAAGTCTCATATGGAATATATTGTTGTGCCTGATACAGGGTGTTACTCAGCTTGCTATGACACTAAAGGAGGAGCCTGAAGACCACATTCAAGCTGCCGCTGCCTGGGCCTTAGGTCAGATCGGCCGTCATACACCAGAGCATGCCAAGGCTGTTGCATGTGCTAACGTCCTACCACGTCTCCTGCAATGCTACATGAGGGCTGATGCATCAGAAGATCTTCAGACAAAGGTAATGACCAAAATGCCAAATTAGCATCTCATTCTTACATTTTTTTTTTCACATGATATTGGTACCAAAAAAGAACTGAGAGACATCAGTAATCATTCAGTTCATAAAATACAGTTAACTTTCTATCCAAACTGATTGTCTACCCGTAAGTCCGTTTACCAGCAGGAGATAACAAAACAAGGATTCTGTATAGGATATGAACCATACCATAGGCCTGCCATCATATTGATAAATCAGAATTGTCAACGTATAAGAATTGGAGAAGAAAGTTGGAATGTGTTCTGGTATTGTCTCAAGTATGAATTATAGAAATCTGGAAATCTTAGTAATTGGTTATTTTCAAGAACAACACGATATAATCTTTTTCCATAAAATAAAGTCGAACTCCAATTCACTGCTCCTTTGTATTGCTGTGTCATTACAATTCAATGCATTGCTTACAGATCCATTATACCGTAACCCACTTTATTATACCGAAATAGTTTATATCGTGTTGAACATGCACTCATTTAAAAAACACATAGATATATATTTCTCTAAACATTGGCCCTAATTTGATTATTCAGGCAAAGAGATCCCTGAAGAACATCCTTCAGAAGTGCATCTACCTGAATGCTCTAGAGCCTCTCCTGGAGGATGCCCCACCCAACATCCTCAAGCATGTGGTCGGCCAGTACAGCAAGGTGCTACCACATGACAACGCCGCTCGCAGGACGTTCGTCACCACTGGTGGTCTCAAGAAGGTTCAACAGATCAAGGCTGAGCCAGGCAGTGCACTCCATGAATACATCAATACCATCAATAACTGCTTCCCAGAGGAGATTGTCAGGTATGTATTCATGAATGTATGAAAACAATCAATGCATGTTATCAATAGAATCAACAAATGCATTCAGTGAATACATCAATACCGTCAATACTGCTTACCCTAAGGATTTTGTCAGGTTATGAATGCATCAATACAATCAATGAATGTAATGAGGACAATCAGTGAATTCATCAATAATTGCTTCCCTCATGATATTGTCAGGTCTGTACATTCATTCATGAAGTCAGTAATGATGTTATGTAATTCCTTTATGAAATAAAGAGGCCATTGTCTTCCTAAATTCGAGATCAGAAATTTTACAAATATCTCTTCTTTTGATCATTTCCAGGTACTACTCTCCTGGCTACTCAGATGCCCTGCTGGAAAGAGTGGAGCAATACCAACCTGTTGCCTAGACGACCGCATCAAAACTACTCTCTGGCCTAGCCATGCTACCAGGCTGGTGTCCATGCATCTTGGTCCTGGGAAATCAAAGATTATTGGATTTTTCATATGTATTAGTTAAAGTTTAGGAATGAGATCAACCTTAGAATATTAAAGAATTGTGGATGCCTGACGATGCCTCTAGGTCCTGGAAAATTGAGAACTTTTGATGGATTCGTCTATATTGATTGTTTGAAACGAAAGAATGGGACTTTAGAGTAGCAAATGAATTATAGAATTGATGCTTCAGACCTGCTAATCTCATTTTATAGTGAAGGGAAATTGAAAATGGCAGTGAGATTTCTTCATAATTGCTTTCTTCACAATGGTTTTTTCATTTCATGACATGATTATAAAAATAATGGCATTATACCAAGGAACTATAGCAGTTGAAATTGTTTATTCTAAAATTTGAAGCATATCAATTGTCTAGATTTTATATGATATCGCCAGTGAATTCACTCTATTCCTTGATTAAATGAACTTCGATGAATTTAGACACATACTTTTCACATCGAGTATATACTAATTAGTGTGTTATAGGGTTTCACATCAATGATATTTCCACTCTCTTTGACTTATGGCAGCTAAAGCCAAATGCACCATGTCTTTTTCACCCACTGGCATATTACATTCAGTATTGAAACTTGGGAATAGCACTAATAAACATTTGAAAAAACATATAATTTTCTTAAACTTTGTGGAGTATGAATGGTAACTTAAAATGAAAATAGGTACTATGTGGGTCACTGCATGAGTTCTTGATATCTGAATCCAGTTAATTTGCTCTTGAATTCTACTGTTGTCTGTGATTTTAAAATTTTTGGGAATATATCAGAGCTGATGAGTGAAGTCACAGTGATCAAAATGTTGTAACATGTTCTTATATTTGACTGGAACAGCAATATACAAATTGCTATGTTGTGTCCATGCAATGGTCCTGAAGGGTGTTTCACCATGATAAGAAAGACTTCAAGAATGACTGGCATTTGTTCTTAAAGTAGTTGTTAAAGTCTTTCCACCTTGTGGGGGAAAAAAAGAATGATAGGGAAAGCTGTATACTAGCTTTGTGCATACAGCAAAGTGTGTGTTGTTCTGCTTTTCACAATTTCAGATTAGCTAAGGAAACTTGTCTTCATTTAGTTTCTATTTGCACATCTTTGTCGTTGAAATTAGAGGGATAATTTTAGAGGGAGGGGCAACAATCAACGATCTTTTCGCTTTCTTCTTTTAAACTCTTGAATAATATTGATCCGTCCGGGTTGTCGTTTGTATTCTATGTCTTATTTTGTATTTAATTGTAAATACTGTATTTGTTTATATGACATATATATTTGTGAGATGTTTGTGAATAAACATGCATTCATTTACGTACTTAAACAATGAGTTTTTTTTTTTTTTGTTGATTGTACTGGTTCAATAATAAATATGTTTCATGGAGGTCTGGGTACACTTGGATAGAAAGTTTAAATGTAACTCGGAAATATAAAAGCAAGTTGTAAATATGGATCCCTGAATGTTTGAATTTCAGATATGTTTGATATTCAAATTGTGTTCAAATTCAACTTACAACAGGCCCCTGGTGTTGATGATGAGGTGTTTGTGGCTGCTGCTGATGATGGTGGTGGTGATGATAATTATAATGATGATTATGAGGAGGAAGCAAAAAATTATGGTGGTGGAGATGATGATGATAATGATCAAGATGGTGGAAATCATGATGATTATGAGGTGGAAGATGATGATGATGATGATGATGATGATGATGATGATGATGATGATGATGATGATGATGATGATGATGATGATGATGATGATGGCGTTGGGAGTTCTTGGACTGAAAGATAAACCATAGCACTGATTAGGACATTGAAATCTGTGAGACATTATTTTGAGTAATTCGAGCGCCATGAGCGCCCAACTGATCATCATGGTGATGATGATGATGATGATGATGATGATGATGATGATGATGATGGTGATGATGATGGTGATGATGATGATGATGATGATGATGGTGATGATGATGATGATGAGGATGATGATGATGATGATGATGATGATGATGATGATGATGGTGATGATGATGATGAGGATGATGATGATGATGATGATGATGATGATGATGATGATGAAGACGGTGATGGTGATGATTATGGGGATGGTAATGAATCTGTTGATGATGGCAACAATGACAGTGATGGTGGTAGTGATATGATGATGATGCTGATATGGCGATGGTGAAAGAGTTGTTCCTTTAATCCTCTATTCCATCCCCCCCCAGCCCCCAATCCCCCTCCCCGCCAAGTGCAAACTCTAGCTCTAGTCTTCCACAATTTGCATAGTGCGTGATCCAGAGTCTCCAGTAAAAAAACAACTTTCACTATGTTATGACTCCCTATGGCTGAGGAAGCTAAAATACCAAAGAGGCATCTCTTACCAGGAAGAGCTGTGAGATCCAGTAAAAAAGATCTTTTTGTTGTATTCTCCACTAAAACAAAGAATTATGGTAATCGCAGCTTTTTGTACGCAGCTGCAGAGCTGTTGAATAATCAACCATCTTCACTTAGAGCTGCCAATTCTGTTGGACGTTTTAAACATTACTTGAAACCTACCTTTTCAAGCAACTATAACATAACTTTTCTTCTTCTATAACTATTTCATTAATAAGCGCACTGGGACCTTTTTCACAGGTATGATGCGCTATAGGGACTGGCTGATTACTATTATTATTATCATTATTGCAGATCACGGCCTGTCCAAACTGCAACACAAAAAGCTGAATGTCTGCCCGCAGACAACCCATCCTTTCTCCCCCTTTTCTTACTGCTCGATTGTTTCTATCTTCCACTTCGATAAGTTTGCCCTCACTCATCCTTTCAATCCTCCGCTCTCCCTCATCTCTTTCATTCACCTCCCCTATCTTTTTCTTACTCACTCCCCCTCTCTCTGTTCCTATTTACCACCTCCTCTCCCTTCCTTTCCATCAACTGTTCCTCCTCCATCTCATTTATTCAACTCCCTGATCTTTTCGTCTCTTTCTCTTGCTCTCTCTCTCTCGCATTCTCTCTCTGTCTCTATATCTCCCTCTTTTTTTCTCCATCTTTCCTCCTGTTTTCATCTTCCACTTCCTCTGTTCTCTCTCTCCCTTTCCATCGTCTGCTCTCGTCTTTCATTCACCTTCCCCATCTCACTTTCCTCCCATTTCTGTTTTCCACTTCCCTTCCCACATCTGCTCTTGATCTTCCTCTTTCAATCATCTCCCTCAATCTTTTTCTATAATAATCCTTTTCTCTCTCCCTCTCACTCTTTCTTTCCTCTTCTTTCTGTTGCTTCCTTTACTCATTTCCATTCTCTTACCTCCCCCTTCCTCTGTCGCTCACGCTGAACACTATTTCTCTCTCTCTTTTTCCTCCATTATTTCTAACTTCAAATTCCTATCTCATCTCCCTCCTTTTTCATCCTCTACGCTCCTTCCTCTTTCAACCACCTACACCACTCCTTTTCTCGCTTTTTACCTCTCTCTCTCTCTTTCTCCCTCCTTCAGACCCGATCCCTCTATGTGCAGCCTGCGATCGCTTATTTTCCAGATGGTATTTATTGGAATCCCCTTACTAAAGCAGTGTTGCAAAAAATAGTAACAATCGATCGCAAGTCAACTGCAAATCACTTGCAATCTAGACACACCATTTGCTTAGCTCATTGCCGACTGTGATTAGCAATTAGATGCAACTTTTGGCAACACCTCCAATATCACAAATGAATCTTTAGAAATCAGTTTTACTGAATTTAATACATTACACATATTGTATTACATCACAAATCAGCATTGTCTAGCTTGTGTGCCAGAAAAAGATATAAATGTTTGTGAGCATAATAATGTGTGGACAAATAGTACCAATCACCTGGGCCTTGTTGTATGATAATTTTGCTTTGAAGGTACCTCCTGTTCAATTGTTCATGCTGATTGCCTCAGGCATAGTTCACATGGTATACACCATTAAAGGTAAAGTTATTATAATCTTAAGTTTTATGCAACATATCTTGGGATATTCCTTTTCAAATTTTCTAATGCTTGACACCAACTGATGTCCTCTACTGTTCCAGACACCAATTTGATTCATTTTTCCAATTCATTGCAGATAAACTATTCACAGTTCCAGTTGTAAATGTGACTGCTGTAATGGAAGCTATGAAGAGTGCTCCCATGTGTATTGAAAACATTTTGCATTCACATACATGACAAGAATGACGTCACATACATATTAGAGAATGTTTAGTGAATGTTTAGAGCAGCTTACCCAATCAGAGCTATTTTACAAACATTTAAGAATAACTCTGACAGTAAAACCACTATGATGTAATATCACTGAAATGATAGGGCTTTCAAATGATGACCAGGATTTTCAGATTATGCCAAGGCCCATCTTACACTTTCAAAGGAACAGTATTAAAAGTTGTCATTTACAAAGTTCCATTTCATTACACATGAAGTAACTATTATACTGCATATATGGCGCCAAGGGGCATAAACTGTAACACCTACGGTGGAAACTTCATTATTTATTTTGAAAATCTTAATACAGATAAGAGCATCCACTCAATTCCTGATTCATAAGCTAGATTACTAATCGTTGACTATAAACAGAAAACAAGTTACATTGCTGTACATGCTAGAATAGAAAAAAACTAGATGAATCCTCGACCGCGCACGGTCAAAATTTATGCCTCCGCCATCACGCAATCAGAAAGATATGTACGGCTTGTTCCATGCCATCAGAAATCAAAAACATTTTACAAATTTTGGACACTGCGACCTTTGACCCCATGAACCGAAAATCTCATCAGTTCTTCCTCACATACTTATACATAATTGAGCTACACACTGTAAGTTTGAAAGATATTGGTTCAATTTTTCTGTTATAAGTTATAACAATAATGAGCTATATCGGTTGATTTTGTGCAAGTTTTCTGCCCAGTGACCTTTGACCTTTGCCCCACTGAACCCAAAATCTAATCAGTTCATCCTCACATGCTTATACATACTTGAGTCAGGTTTGATCAAAATCTGTACAACAGCTCTTAACCTATTGCGGTAACAAGCTATTTTGGGTGATTTTTTACAAGTTTTTTGGCCCTGTGACCTCTGACCTTTGACCCACTGAACCCAAACTCTAATCAATTCATCCTCACATGCTTATACATACTTGAGCCAGGTTTGGTCATAATCTGTGCAGCAGTTCTGAACTTATTGCGGTAACAAGCTATTTTGAGTGATTTTTTACAAGTTTTTTGGCCCTGTGACCTTTGACCCTTGACCCATTGTACCCAAAATCTAATCAGTTCATCCTCCCATGCTTATACATACTTGAGCCAGATTTGGTCAAAGTCCGTCAAGCGGTTCTGAACTTATTGTTGTAACAAGCTATTTTGGGTGATTTTTTACAAGTTTTTGGACCCTGTGACCTTTGACCTTTGACCTACCTAACCCAAAATCTAATCAGTTCATCCTCACATACTTATACATACTTGAGCCAAGTTTGGTCAAAATCTGTACAGCAGTTCTGAACTTATTGCGGTAACAAGCTATTTTGGGTGATTTTTTACAAGTTTTTTGGCCCCGTGACCTTTGACCTTTGACCCATTGAACCCAAAATCTAATCAGTTCATCCTCTCATCCTTATACATACTTGAGCCAGGTTTGGTCAAAATCCGTCAAGCGGTTCTGAACTTATTGCGGTAACAAGGTCCGGACGGACGCACGGACGCACGCACGGACGCACGGACGGATAACCCGAAAACATAATGCCTCCGGCACCACCTTACGGTGGCGGAGGCATAAAAACTTAATCCATGAAGGCAGTTTTACGTTTAGACCAGGCTCGAAATCTTAAACATTGCATTATACAAATAGAATAGCATATAGGCGTCCAATCCAGTAATACTTCACAGTACAAGTTATCTTTCCTAGAAATGTTAAAGGTCCTGAAAAGGATCTACCAAATGTGTTGGTGTGCATACTTTCTATTGGTATGTGTGCATGGTCTCATGTCAGTAAACAATTCCCACAATGCACGAAAACTATAATGTAAAGCATATAAATTGAAGAGTGTAGTCAAACTAATCTTGATATTCTGGTTCAGGCATTCATTTATTCAGTAGCATGTGTACCCATTTGTGGGTCGTTGGCGACAATATTGAATAAATTCTATCTAACATTCATTTATGTTATTAGCAAACATATGTCCAGCATTCTTTTCAAGTTTCATCAAAACTATAATATAGATTTTATGGGAGTTGCTATCATGTGTAAATACGCAGGGAAATATAAATAGCAGCCGCAGAATGTACGCTACTGAGTTATGTGCACTGGACTGGGGTCCTGTTCAATCTACTTACATATACAGACTGAATTAAATTTTCATAACGATGGACAGACATTCGCGGGTATCATAAATGTTTGACAGAACAAACACGTGTGATGTTCTTTGACCACAATCTTCAATTAACATTTACCTTCTTCAAAAAGTAAGGCCTAATTGTTTGACAAAAAATGGCACTCCAGAGACCTGTTTCATAAAGCTGTACGTAAAAGTATGCACAACTTGATGAATGACTGGTGACCCTTTGCTGCACTCAATGATATCTTGCATCGCTGAGAGTCAAGCATTCATAGAGTCAAGTGTAGATCCACGAATGGCTTTATAAAAACACAAACCTGGTCTGAATGTAAACCCCTTCATGAATTCAGAACATTGACAATGAAGATAGGAATGCTAATCCATCCTGGCTTTCACCTCTCTCGATGTCACCTTGTCTTTCTCTCTGTAAACAAAACAAAGTAAACAAACAATTATTTATTAGAAATCTCTATACAGACACATACAATAATTAATTCATTTTAGGTCAAATCTCTAGTACATATTCTAAATAGTATTTTACACCTAATAAATATCCTGAGTTTAAAAGTAATTCTGATTGCATAATTCTACAATACTTTTTGGAGATTATATTGTATGATTTTCGTATGTTCACTGATTGACGTGACACATGATTGAAAAAAATGAAACAGAAGAAGACAAAAATTAATGCTCTGTACAAAAAAAATAAATTAAAAAAAAGTGCTGTCGCAAATTCATTGACATCATTCAATCGTAAGCCAATTAAAGGCAATTACGAGTCTAACTCTCCAAACCGTTGGCTAAAATCCCCTGAATCCCCTGTGCATTTCGAGATACCTAAGTATTGAACCTTGATTATCTATAGGTGTGCTGAGGACTACTGGTAGTTTTGGCTAGACATGAGCTTGTTAAACAGGGCGAAGCCACATGCTTCCTGATCACTGATATAGCTTTCCTCTTTTGAGATACAGAATGGTTATATTATTGTTGTACTTTCAGATTATGTTCGTTTCAATTATATCAAGATGATCGCACACAAGTCTTAAGATGATAATAGCGAATTTCATTAATTCACAATCAAATGGAATTTACCTTTGGTGAGCTTTCGCCTACTGTTTTCTGCAGGCTTCATCAGACTGGCGTTGACTCGCCGTAGATGGGGTATCGGCAGTCTTATAGTCCGAGAGAATGGGAATGTACGCCGAAGATAATTTGTATTGTCCAACATCACGATTCATAATGTGTTCACGCCCCCGCTGGATATGGATAGCTTCTCTTATCCATCGTGTGAATTTATTATTGTCTTTCGACACAAATTATCTTCGGCGTACATTCCCATTCTCTCGGACTATAAGACTGCCGATACCCCATCTACGGCGAGTCAACGCCAGTCTGATGAAGCCTGCAGAAAACAGTAGGCGAAAGCTCACCAAAGGTAAATTCCATTTGATTGTGAATTAATGAAATTCGCTATTATTATAGATTTACCAATCAGATGAACCTCTTCAAGGAAAAAAAAAGTCTTAAGATGATTTGTAAAATAGGCTTCTGCAGTATACTTACATAATGTGTACAACGGCTCCCCAACGAGCAAGCGATTATCTGTCTTCATTCATTTACAATCACAAGCCCATTGTATGGAGTATGGTAGATTTATGCAGCATACTTACATAATATGTACAATGGCTCCCCAACCCAGAAAGGCATCTCTATCTACATTCATTAACAATCACAAGCCCATTGTAAGGAGTATGGTAGGCTCCTGCAGTATACTTGAATAATATGTACTACAGCATCCCAAATGCATATCTCTGTACATTCATTGGTAATCTAACTTACAAAGTATAGTGTATGGTAGGCTTCTGCAGTATACTTACATAATATGTACAACGGCTCCCCAACCAGCAAGTGCATCTCTGTCTACAGCGTTCAGAAGGCCTTGTGAAAGCGTTTCAAACAGATCATCAGGTTCCTGAAGAAAATCAATCACAATCACAATAACAATATCATCACCCTTATCATGGTGCAGTGGGTCTAATGCTCACCTGTCAACCAAAGGGCCGTAGGTATGAATCCCACCCATGGCATTAATTTTGTTCAGCAAAAATAATTATCAAAAATGCTACACTCCACCCAGGTGTGGTTGGGAATTGGAAAGAGACAGCAGCACACTATCAGATTATGAGTGCACCAATATGGCTGCGTTGACAATAAAATGATTTAGAAATAAAAAGTGATCTATTTTTTTGAATTCTAATTAGCATAAACGGGTAAAAACAAGATTTCTACTTTCTGTACTCCATATTTCATCAAAAGACCATTTGAAAAAAAGTAGGATTTCGTTTCTGAAGATAATTGCTTGAAGGGTAGAGGTAATTTTGCAGATGCCCCACTGCAGCGACCATTTTGCACATTTTTTCGTTATATTTCATTTCCCGTGTTTTAAATCTTATCTCATTTCATCTCATCATTGGTCATGGTGTTAGTGGCCGACAGCTCAAACTGGTGCCGACTATTGCACTGACAAGAATGACCATAACGAATATTTTAAAAATTGTTTCAACTTACGAGATCTGGGACCCAGAGTGATTCACACATTCCATAGAGTTGCTCTGTACAGGTACCAGCCACAACAAAGTCATCAGTGAACATAGGACAGCCGATCAGGTCCAGATTACAGATGAAAGGCTTGTAGGTCTTAGGATCTAGACCAGCTATCACAGGCTCAATGAAGTATGGTCCAAATCTAAAAGGGATCAGAAATAAGATTATGTTATTATATCTTCAGAGAAAATTGGAGAGATTATCAGGTCCACATTACAGATGAAAGGCTTGTACGTTTTAGGATGTAGGCCAGCTATCACAGGCTGGATGGAGTATGGTCCTAACCTAGCAGATATCAGAAATGAAATGTTATTCTACCTATC
The DNA here is from genome assembly GCA_036244855.1 of Temnopleurus reevesii. NCBI lineage: Eukaryota > Metazoa > Echinodermata > Echinoidea > Temnopleuroida > Temnopleuridae > Temnopleurus > Temnopleurus reevesii. Next base: position 4,717 of record BQKZ01011030.1, on the reverse strand, counting down.
ATCAGTGAACATTGGGCAGCCTATCAGTTCTAGATTACAGATGAAAGGCTTGTACGTTTAAAGATCTAGGCCAGCTATCACAGGCTCGATGAGTTATGGTCCACACCTAGAGGAGATTAGAAATAGATGTTATTCGACATTGGGCAGCATATAAGGTCCTGATTAAAATGAATGGTTTGTAGGTTTATAGGATCTAGACCAGCAATCACAGGCTTGATGAAGTATGGTCCAAACCTAGTGGATATTAGAAATATATGTTATTCTATATCTTCAGAGAACATTGGAGAGATTATCAGGTCCAGATTACAAATGAATGGATTGTAGGTTTTAGGATCTACACCAGCTATCACAGGCTTTATGAGGTATGGTTCAAACCTGAAATTAAAACCAGCTATCACAGGCGCAATGATATATGGTCCAAACTTACAAATGTAGTAGCGATCACAAGTCAAATGATAGTTGTAAAGCTTATAATGCCTGGAGTAGAGACCTGCATCACATGTTCAATGAAAAGCATGTATATCAAAAGTAACTTATTATATATATCCTAAAACCTGATTTATATCCAAATTATTTTTTTCTTCTAATCTTCACAGATATTGCGTGGACTTCACAATGAATAATTTGCAATAAAATAGACTATACTCTGAAATTGCAAAAAAAATAACAATCTAAAAACTGAATTACATGTAGAGTGGGTTATTCCTCACCTCCTTCACCCTCCCTAGTTACTGATTTATAAAGTATTTGCCTGATTCATGGGAACCCTTCAGGACTGCTACGTGGGGTGTTGACATGACATAGTTTGACAATAATGCAGTTTACTAAGACAATTGAACCTTTTTAAAGAGAGGCCCTTGGACCCGGCACACTTTCATCTTTATATTGAAATCTTTTTACATGAAAATCAGGGCTACAATGCAAAAGAGCTAATTCGAATCATAAAATACCGGAAGCTTGTTACATCAGTGATCTTTATAAAAAGGTTGGTCTGTACCAATACTAAGCTGTTTTGAAAAGCCTGTATCAAGTACTATAAAAGTGTTTAAATTATTGTTGTAATTCATTATTATAACTGAACTTACCTTCTCTCATATAGTAGATTAGAAACCATACTCATGAAGGTCTCTGGCTTTACATCTCTGTTCTCTCTCAAGGTGTAGAGGTTCAAGCGGAACTTTAATCGATTTGATCTGTCAACAAAAATATAATCACGTAACTTGAAATGACTAAAATTGTCTTCTATGTAGGTTTTTCAGCCATATGGTTGCCATTTTTTTTTTCAGACCTGTGATATTTTTCTTCAGAAAGAAATTCATCCATATTGTGCTGCATCTAGCAAATTTGAGCTGAATGCATACCTGCCAACTGACAAAATGTTGTCAGAGCCAATAAATATGTTGAAAATTTTCAAGATTAGTAATTATTCCTGGTTGCCAGAAAGGGTTGTGTGCACGAAATAGTTTAGAGTAGCCGGGTTTGTGCTGCACAGTATGTGCATTTTCTTAGTCATTGATCATTATCTCATAATTTCTGATAATTTATGAGAGCCCATTGCATTAATCATTTCTAAAATGAGCAAACAAAGAGAGATTGACAATATTCAATATCGTTTGCAGTTGACATATCAAGTCATGATAAAGAACAATAATACCTATCGATAATTGGATATACCATGATATCATTGAGCATTTAATAAGAGATGGTGCTAGAATACTTCAACGGAATGCAAATCAACTACAAATCAGTCTCAAAATTGAAAGATACATTTTCATTCATGCAAGGTCTGTCCTGTTAACAAAACGCATGAATCAATTACTTTATTTGGCGCGTTCTGATCAAAACCCCCTGAGAGGTGCCAATCAAAATCACTATTTCATGTGTGTTTTCTTCATTGTTTTATGTTAAAAGCTCGTACCATACGCGAAGAGAAATGCGAGTTACTACTTGCAACCCCTTAGACTCATATTCACACTTACACTGTGGTAATGTCTGTAGCAAGCCCAGAAATACCCAGATACAACCTGGGTCCCATGTCAAAGATCTTCTGTGCATTCATGGAAACTGTTTGTGCTTGGACACCAAACCTTCTATCAGAGGCGATTCCTACGCAATCCTTCCCTATCATGGCCACTATGGCCGAGCCATTATAGGACATAATAGACTGAAAGATAAAAGTGAAAAGAAAAAAAATGTTAGATAAACAATCATATGTATGGGCATTTTCACAGTAATAGGCCAAAAACGTTACATTTGCTATTTCAAATAGATGTGTATGTATGATACAGTCAAGCCCAGAAGAGAAAACTACGAATTACACGTTTCCTCATAGGAATTCTACATGAAAGCGGGTAAACACTTGTTTTCATCTCTAGGCTAAACTGTATGTAAATCCACAGTGCTTAACATTTCATTAAAGTGCAGGTAATTCTTGAATATTTCAAAGTGAAGGTGACAGTTTACATGTAATGTGAATGTGGATGGACATCTGTGTACTAACCAAGGAGAGTCAAATTGAATACATTACTGCAATAGATATGAAGAGATAAAATCATTCAAGGAGATCAAATTTCCTGTTCATTGAAGTACATTTCGAGTTTACATGCTCTTTGTACAAAATGCGAATGTAAACTGGTGAATCCAGTTATCAGACACGTTATAATTTCAAAATCAATAACTTGGTCAATATATTGCTGCTATTACAATCATAAATATGAACTGAAATTTTTTCTAGACCTCATCATCGATCAAAACAGTCCACATTTACCATAATCGCTGCACTTCAACATGCACGCATAATACTGTAGGTATGCAATTTCAATCCACATCAGGTATTACCATGCTGTCCGGTTACTGGATTTCTACTATACGCCTTGGAAATTATAATAATTTCATAATAACTAGCCTTATGTAGGCCTATTCTTACCCCCACAATTACAACAAAATTGGGGGCTAATGCACTTTCGTATCCAGCTGCACTGCCGCCGGTGTACACGAGAAGGGATGTTTAAGAACGAGGTCTTTCCATATTATTATTACTAGTTATGGTATGGGCATCCTCCTCTGGGTTGCTCATCTGCACCTCATTGACATACGCGATGTAAAACGCGCGCTCGGTGAAATCGAGACTTTTTCCTGAAAATCTCCAACCGCGTGTTAAGTGAACGGGATGCAGAGTAGGGACCCAAATATATTAAACGGCAAAAATGAGAGGGGTGTATATTTTGTCTAAAATGTTGTTCCCGGTCAGATTTTGCTGAGATATTTCTAACACATAATCTTTAGGATATTTGTGATAATATCAGATTAAAATTAAATTGGATATTCACTGACTTCATGCTTTTTTCAAGCTGAAAGTACTTTAGGTGCGCAGACGTGCAACCTCCCATCATACATTAGCCACCAAAAATGAAATCATTCGTTGCTATGGCATTTCTTCATTCTATTCTGGAATCTATTTTATTCAATCAAGTACAAATTAGACTTTCAAAATATCAATGAGAATAATGAAAAAAAATGATGCAAGTGAGAAAAAATCATAAGTGAGAATATCCTCCCAACCGAGGAATTTTCCTGGCTACTCCACCAACGGCAAACCCGCGCAGAATAGCGACCAGATGCACGCGATGTATTCAGTTTGTGTACAATCCTATGTAAGCGTGCGGTAGTGCGTCGGCGATGCACAAGAATCTCCAAAATAGTGGAGGGAACAATACTATTAGTAAGAGAGAGAGAGAGAGATAGAAAGGGAGATGATTTTTGCCCCAGATTCGACCAAACATTTGTAAAGTTGGCTCAAGTTTACACTTTCTAACACCAAAATCGATTAAATTTTCAACAAATTTCTTGAAATATTGACGGAGGGGAAAGAAACCAACATTTAAAACCATCATTCTATTTATAAAATGTAATAAAAATCACTTGTGGACTTGTTTTGTGGATGGTTACCTGTGTTATGTATTTTGGATTTCTGCCGCTGATGTTTGCAATTTGGGCAGACCCGGAGAATAGCGACCAGATTGCGTGCTCGCGCCATGTATAAATTGCAAACATCGGCGGCAGAAGTCCAAAATACACACAGGTAACCATCCACAAAACAAGTCCAAAAGCGACTTTTATTACATTTCATAAACAGAATAATGGTTTTAAATCTTATTATCTTTCCACTCCTACAATATTTCAAAAATTGTTTTGAAAATTTGTTGGTGTTAAAAAGTGCAAACTTGAGCCAACTTTACCAAATGTTTGTTGGTCGAATCTGGTGCAAAATTCATCGCCGACGCACTATCGCACGCTTCCATAGGATTGAATGAATGTATGTCACATTAATTCGCCCATTCTATGAATTTCTACAAAATTGATGAAATATTACAAATCTGATATCATCATCGTGAAGAGGGTTGTTATTTGCCTAAAGGGTCATTCCATGTCAAATCACCCAAAAAAAAAAAAAATTTGAATCATGTTTTCTCCAAATTTGTTCATATTTGGTGTATAGGATAATCGACTCTTTAAAAGCCCAAATTTTTATTTTTAGCGCGATCCGACTTATGACCGCCCATTTTCAAACGACCCTTGCACGGCAACCGCTGGTGCAAATTTAATGTGAGTGGTATCATTGGAAAGGGAATAAGACAAGCTATCTAACTGTGCTATTTGTTTTCACATATGACTAATTCTAATAGCAATGACCTTTTGACCTTTGGTTTGACCTTGA
>BQKZ01011026.1:11426-31240 GCA_036244855.1 Temnopleurus reevesii | reverse complement strand
CCTGAACAAGGAGGAAGTGAATCAATAAACCCAAGAATTTTGTTTATGCTATTTTTGTATATTATTGACATTTGATTTTCTATTTTGAATATTGTATTGATGTGTACAGAAATTTGTTTGTTGGAGGAAAAAATAAATGTTATTTTGAATTGAATTGAATTGAAAGAATTGACCACAAGTCGTTCGTATTCAAAGTTATTACGATTTTAAAGCAGTTTTAGTTAAAGCATCGCCCGGATGACTTCCTTGACCCTCCTTGAAACCATAATTTCTATAACTTTAAGACCTTCTGACTAAATGTTTATGATCACTTATTTTTTCACTTTTATAATATATTTTCCTTCTTAATTTCCAGTTTCAGGTCTTATGCACGTTCCCTCCACCTTGATCTTCGGCACAACGAAACCAGGCAATTTCCACTACAAGGGCCACCCCGCCATCTTCTGCACAGCTATCCACAAGTCACAGCGATTCATCCGTTACAACTCAATGTACGTCATCGGTGTAACGTACGTCGTTCCGCTAGCGATCATCAGCGTGTGCTACGGCCTGATCCTAGCGCATCTCTGGAAGCTCAGCAAGGGCGGTATCACTGCGACGCCCGGTGGCGGGAAGGCCGCGCACCGCAAGGGCCAGACGACCACGGAAGGTTCCGCCGTGCAGACAGCGACAAAGAAATGGAAGACGACGCGCATTGTCCTCATCGTCGTCATGCTCTTCGCCATCTGCTGGGCGCCCATTCACGCCATGAACCTGTGGAACGATGTCGACCCCAACTACCCGCACGATGCCAAGTCCATCTACTTCTTCAGGATGATCTGCCTCCTCATGTCCTACTCGAATTCGTGCGTCAACCCCGTCGTGTATGCGTTGGCGGGAAACAGTTTCCAGGTGTATTTCCGCCAGATCTGCCACACAAGACCCCGCGGAAAGCAGGAGGTCGCCAGCACCAAGACAAACTACACACATTCGATGCACAGGCAGGGAAGGAGGGTGTCCAACTCGCAAACAGAACAGCTTTCTATGACAGCCAACACTTCGGTTTGAAACAGAGTGGTCTTATTTGCAGTTGTTTAGTTGATGGAAGTTAGTTAAAAAAAACACGGACAACCATACTGAAGGAGGGAAGTTTCTAATGAAAAATGTATACTTTGTATTATTCATCAATTACAGACTTTTGTGCCAGTCGTAACGTTCCCATTGATGACAGTGTAAAATGAAAATGTTAGTTGATCAAAAACATTTCAATAACAACGACGAATTTGCCGAATACTTGATAGGGACGATGATTTTATATTTCGTTCCATTGATGGCAATGTCAAACTGTCCCCAATTAACTCTGAAACATTTTTAAACCGACTTGGCGCTAAATTAACAAATGTATAATCTATATTCACACTAAATCAACAAAGAATAAAAACAAAATTCAATCCCTACCAAAATACAGGAAATCTTAAACTTGCCTGACAATCGTCTCTAGCATGAAAACTAGTGCTTGACGAGTGGCTCGATTCTTAGATACATTTTATCAGACAAGTGTATGAAGAAATGGTTATAATGTACATAGTGTAGAACAATTTTGATTTTCAGGCAGGTCATCTGCAAATGTGATATATTATCTTACGTTATGTTACGAGTTACAATGCGCCTTTTGGAAATCTATCGTGATGTTTCAGTGTCTCTCTGCATGAGTGCCATTTTGCTTGACTATGGTAGGATGGTTCAAATAAGGACTAAGGAGATACGACATAGAATATAAACTGAACATAATTATGTATTCTTTGAGTTTAGATTTTTATCATCAACTTAAACATAATTAAGTCTCGATGGGCATTTATATGGAAGTATTTAAATATACGGTAACATGTATATAATTGTGATGTACAGTAAATAAGTTATTTTCTATACAAGAATTATTATTATATCAAAAGTATGTAAAACATTTGGCTTGACATTACGTGATTAACTGCCGAAAGTATAAAAGTCATCATTTTAAGCTGATATTGTTCAGCCAACTATTCTTGAAGTTTATTATATGGAAATTGGGCAAAGATTGATTTATGCTCCACAAGATGACACCAAACATTGAAAAATAACTATACCGATTGGAATCTCACTGTCATCCTTATGTGGTATCATTTAATGTGAATTTAGAAATTTTCCACAGGAAAAGTTACTCCAACTTTAAATCTTGATGAAAATTAAGATTTCATAATTGTATAAAGAATGCAGGACACAATGTCTCGAGTTCAATGTATAACCATAATTGATTCCCTTGTCTTTTAGAGAGTGTATTATCTACAAGACATTACAAAAATTATTATCTAAGATTAAAAAGGCGCAATATGCAATTATTTGTTATCTATCTCATACCATTTGTTTATATCAATGAAAATCCCGCATAAATGACTAATGCTTTTATTAATTCTTAGCTAGTAAAAAAGACCTAACCTGAAAATATGTGGAATATTATTACTAAGCTCACAAGTGATTGACTATATATTTTCCATCGCTGGATCAAGTTGAATTTTGAAAGCATTCGTCAGAAAACATAAATAAGATTTTAATGATTTTATTTATCATTCGTACAAATATTAATAGCTATGTATGTACATTCATGAGAGATTAAACGAGTTGCACACTGATTGATGCAATAGACAAGGTTATTTGCATTTATAATAATAATAGATGCAATTTATATAGCGCACGTATCCACTCTGCTGAGTGCTCAAGGCGCTTTACATTATTATTACTCTAGCTTTAGCCCGGCAGCCATTCGCGGCGCACTTGGCATTTCAAGGAATAAATATTCCTGCCAGGTACCCATTCACCTCACCCGGGTTGAGTGCAGCACAATGTGGATGAAATTCTTGCTGAAGGAAATTGACGCCATGGGTAGGATTCGAACCTACGACCCTCTGGTTGAAAGCCGAGAGTCACGACCACTACACCACGGCGCCTCCATTTATGGTCTGTTCGTGGAAAAGATCTGTAATGTTCAAAACGATCTCTTGAACTAGAATTTGATCAATAATAACCGTTTTTGCGGTGTAAAATTGAAATATATGAAGTTGGTATAACTCATTATTTTGTAAATATTAATTGAAATCACTGACAAGCATAATTCAGTTTAATGTGATACGTATGTCATTCACATATGATAAAGAAAAAGTATAGTTCACTAGTTATCGTCAAACTTTGACCAATATGCTTCACGATTTTGCCATTCAATTTCGTTCAAAGTTCGTAGACAATGAATGCATTGTGCACGAAATCGAAAGTAAAAAAGGTTGAATATTTTGAATTTTTTTTTGATTGACCTGGAAAATCTATAAAAGATTGTATTCATAAATGAGTGAATAAGTCAATAAATGTATTCTCGTTATTAATATATTCAAATTGTAATCATGTCATTTATAATTTACAATACACACAAATAATCATAATAATAATGATAGCCATTTCTTTAATGGCGCTTTTCCCATACGGCTCAAATCAGTCTAAAAATATTATAACTCAGGTCAAAGAGATATAATAATAACACAAAGCACGTTACCTAAAGGCCGACTCACACCTTTGTTTTTTAGCTTGCGTCCTCCCAGCGTTTTGTGAGGATTAAAAAGTCTCCCTGGACGCGCAAAGACGCAGGTCATATGATGGACTGGCGTTCCGCGTATGCTCCTTGAGCGCAAGTCAAACGTCAGTCCACCACGTTCCACGGGGAGCGTTTTTAATTAAAAAAAAAAAAAAACGCTGGGCAACGCTGGGCCGACGCAGGCGAAAAATGCAAATGTGTAAGTAGGCCTTTAGCTCCCGGAGTGCTTACACAATGTCAGACTACAGTGGAGACTACATCTTTTTTATACCTCACAACTGTTACGATTTTAAGGAATATTTTGTTTTAAAAATCGCTCCCAGGGGTTTTATCATTTTGCACCATGGAATGTGTAAAATTGCACCTTTATTTCTTAGCGTACAATTCGGTTTCCAAGTTCACATCCTGTGACACTTAAAATGCTATACCGTTGCATAGAGCTTTAACTAATTTTCAGTAAAACATGAAGTGTGCCATCTTTGGCCACAGCCTCTTATTTCGTCGGACGGAACTCTACTAGCAGTGGAATGATTCATTATTATTTTCAGAAAATATGACACAGTAAAAGTGTGTCGATTGGTGGGTTGAGGGAAAGTGATGGCTGATCTCAGTTTGTTTATTTTTCATCGAAAAAAGGGGAATTTTGTAAAATCGTCCATACCGTAATGAACCGTTTCCTGTCACTTGCCGATTTATCTATTTGTTTGCTTTGCATTATTGATATTTTTTGTAAAAATAATCGTTTTTATATGAAGAATTCTGTATACATGTTTTATATATTTTGAGGAAATTATTTAATTTGAATAATTAATCAATATTGAAATATGACAGGGCTGCTAATTTTCACGGTAGGTTAGGGCAAATAATAAAGTAAAAGATGAGATGAAGTGAAAGGTATCAGTGAAAAAGTAAAAAGATATTGCTGAATGAAGCATGCATGTGTGTGTGTGTGTGTGTGTGTGTGTGTGTGTGTCAGCAGGGTGTGAGCACGCGTGTGTGTATGTTTGTGGTGTAGACGAAAAGTGAACTATCAAAGTAATTCTATTTGAAACGGTATAGGGACATAGTTACCCCATTCAAATCATTAACTTTTCAATGTGGCGTAGCATGCACCACACCAAAACATGATTGTTGTTTGTGCACATTTCGGCGCTGAGGACTGCACTCAGAGCGCTATTTGACTGCACTCAGAGTGCTAATTGACTGCATTCAGAGTACTATTTGACTGCATTCAGAGTGCTAATTGACTGCATTCAGAGCATTACTTGACTGCATTTAGAGTGCTATGTCACTGCACTCAGAGCGCTATTTTCAAGCACTTATAGAGTAATACTCTGACAATTTTCAGTGTCATTATAGCTGCGATAAGTGCTAAATTTGCAGTATGTAAGTGCAAAACAGTAGCTTTTAAAATTAAGTCTCTACGAGCACGGATATTATACTTAATAATTAAAAACTGTTAACATCAAATATTAAATAGTTATAAACCTGTCCAGTACTTTCTATGGAAAAGTTATAAGTAACCCAAAAGCTTATAAAGGCCCGGGCACACCAAACACGGCACGGCATCACGGCACGGTTTTTACGCGGTATCTTGGTTGTCATTGGCCAGCGCGCTCCTCCGCGCAAAGGATGTTCAACAATTGGCCAATCACAGGGGAGATAGCGCGTAAAAACCGTGCCGTTATGCCGTGCCGTGTTTGGTGTGATGTGGCCTTAAGACACCTTAAACATCCAGTTTTGATTTTTTTTTGGATTTTTTTTTTTTTTTTTTGGGGGGGGGGGGGAGTGATTTATCATAGAAATATCGTAGGTTCTTGAGCATACATTTATGACATTATTTGGTGGTCCATTTTCCTTGAAGGTTTCAAATTAGGCGACAAAAATCTTTTTTGCTAAATGTACGTGAAAGATTTTCTTAAAGTAGATCAATCCAGAATCCAGATTAAAGTTTAAAGTTCGTCTATTTTTAAACACAGATGCTTAGATACATCCCTTTGTCCCGAGCTGTAATTCCAAATTTCAAAGAAGCACACACCACATATTCTTGGAGCTTGCGTGAGGATGACCCGACATTGCCCGAGATGATCATCTCAGGATGATAAAGCAAATCTGAAGCGACCGATGAAAGCCTGCGACACCTCGAAACAAGCTCACCCTCAAGATGAATATGTCATCGAAGGAAGTACTCCAAATCGTTCAGGTCTTGAATGGAGACTCCGACTAATGACAGACACCCCATCCTTGATTAGTCCGAGTGGCTATTAAAAGACGAATCATCTTCAAACCGAATTACGCGATCTCCTGCTTGCGTAGGTTCCCGGCAGGAGTGGAGGGTGGCTTTCACTGGGAGCAGAAGGGACAAATGCCTGGGACAAGGTAAAAACCTCCATTCAAGCATTCAAATTGATACAAGATCGATACAAGAGACACTTCCATCCTTCTTATTGGAAGGAAAATGTTGAACAATAGTCGCACCGGGACTTTCTTTTGTGATTACAAAGCTGTTGGGAATGCTTAAATCAAGTAGTTTATTTTGTTCCAATACTTTGTCCTTTCTGCTCACAGTGTATTTTCAGATAATTTGGAATCTCGAGAGGGTTATGTGCGAGTGCTCCGGAATAATGATGCACACCCGGGAAAATAAAGTTCTAGTGTTACCGCTCCGTATCTACAGGGCGTCGAGTCTGACATTTTTTTTTTAACAAATCTCACAATTTTGTTTGTTGGCTTGCCAGAACCCCCATAAAATCGGATTGTTACGGACCATGTAAAATAACATATTCGATGACAAATGTAAAGGCTGGCTCACACCTTCGCGTGTATACCGAAAGTCTGTCCAGGGTTCATGATCGACGCACCGTGAAAGCAGAAATATGGAGAAAGTACGTGGAGCAGACGCTAATGCGTGCGTACATCGGGCGCTAAACAAACACCTTCAACGTCCGCCAAGCGTCTTTGCTCCGTATTTCTGCGTTCACGAAATGTCATGAACGTTTGGCAGACATTATATATAAACGAAAATGTGTTAGTCAGCCTTTAGTTCGACTCACCTAAATCCAGTCTATGGACTAACAAAATGCTGGCCACGCATGTTGGACCAAGCTGATGTAGTCAATTTCATTCGTCGAGCAGATACGTCTCGTTAGATAATATCGGGGGGGGGGGGGTGTTTCATCAAGATTTGTCGCAGCGACAAGGAGTCATTTTCCGACAGTTCCCATAGCAACTGTCAGCGATAGTGTTCATCCAATCACAATTAAGGAATTAATCAGCGCTGACTATTTGTCTCTGCGACAAATCTTGATGAAACACCCCTGGACTATCTAATGCCCCAGTCACATAGAAGCCCGGAAGCAGCACGATTCAACACGACTCTTTGTTCACGATGGGTCGTGTTGAATCGTGTCGCTTTCGGGCTTCTATGTGTCCGGGGCATTGTAACTATTCTCAGTAAATTGCATTTAATTAAACTATTCATTATAAAGTATTTGTTAGAAAGAACTAAAAGTAATTAAATAATCATATCCCAAACCCACAAATCTATAGTTTTTTCAATCACTGACAAAAAAATAAAAAAACAACAGCAAATGGTGAAACACTGAAAACACAGAACTGCGGACATTTTCAATCAAGCCATAGGTTCATTTCATTAATACTAATTCTAATTCGTTTAACCACTTATTCTAATAATGATAAAGTAATTTAATGTGATCAATGACAGGTGGCCCACCTGTTTAAAATAATGGCAACTCATTGCATAAATTCCTTGCCTAACCTGTTTGGAAACAACAATCTTGCTGTAATCGGTTGCATGACGAGTAGATTTTTTTTCAAATTCACGATTATTTTCATTGACTGACGATAAATGATTCGGACGCTGTGCGATAATCACAAAAGATTGTATAAAATTGAATGACTTAAAAGCGGTGGAAAACATTGAAAGTGTTCGGAAACTACGATAGTCCTACGGAAGATTCTACATGCAGCGCAAATGCAAGTCATTCAACTCGCCTGGGCGCCTTGCCTTGGTCGAAAATGCGAGAAGGCGACTTGTAAAAACAAACCCAATGCGCCTTCTCTATGATGAGAAGGCTATACTTGTACAAATTCGCCTTGTCGCCTTGTGTAGGACGACAAATTAAGCGAGGTGACCTGTACAAATTGCCATTACGCCTTGTGTAGAACGAGAAAGCGATGCACGCATGAGTTTCGGTAGGACTGTCGTAGTTCCTGAAACATTAAGATTTTGGCTCTAAGCAGCGCACACTGTGGTGGGGGTGAGGCCCCCCCCCCTGATCAGAGCTAGAGGGGCGCCAAATTTGGGATAAAGACATTTTTGTTCTTTTTCATTTTTTTTGCTTGTCAGCCCAGATCAGCCCTCTGGGGGCTCAAAATTTGCTGAGAGGGGCGCCAGCCAACAGTCAAGCCCCCCCCCCCCTCCCAGGTCTCGAATTCCTGGGTGCGAGCATGTCAAGTTTGATCCTTACTCACGACGTAGAAGATGAAATTGGATAATTACTGGGAGGATATTAACATGGCCATCTTACCACAAGGGAACACACGACCACAGATCAACCTTATGGTCATTAGAGTTTTTGGCAACCTCTGAGGTATCATGCTTTGTTTCAACAAACCTGTAGGGAAAATTAAGAATTATTTAAAGAACTGAATGTGTATCTCAGGAGTATTTGAGGTTTGACCTATCAATTGGACATGTTTAGCCTCAAAACATAGTTTAGCCCACAAAAGATACAGATGAACTTTGTGTATGAAATATAGGCACTGAAAGCAGGGACAAAGGCCTGGGACAAATTAAACAACTTCTCATCAAACATTAACAATAGCTAGATGGACGCAAAAGAGATTTCTCCCCCTCTCATTCTGCGGAGCAAGGTCCAACACCTGCCAGTGAATATACAGAGAATGCCATCTCTCTTCTGATCATGAAGCTATGTGAAGGCATGAATGAAGTATTCTACTTTGTCCCAGTCCTTTGTCACTTGTGCTTACAGTGAGGTCCCTTGCAAATTTCGTCACTGACCAAACCCCTTTATGATGTGTATACATAGGTCAAAACGCATTATATCTTTACCCTCACCCATTGAGGAATCTAATCTAAAGTGTTTTTTTAATATTTTTTTTTATATTGCCTCATCACATGAGTGTTACCTTCAGACTAGCTTATGGCCGACTCACACCTTTGCGTTTTTAGCTTGCGACGGCGGCCAAGCGTTTTTCTTTTAATTAAAAACGCTTCCTTGACGCACAAAGACCGCAGGTCGTACGGTGGACAGACGTCTGGCGTACGCTCATTGAACGCAGGCCGAATGTCAATCCACCACCTGATCAGCACGTATACTGTGCGCTGAAGAAGCGTTTTAATTTTCAAAAAATGGGTGGCCGACGCAGGCTATAAACTAGTCCAGTTGAGGACTCTGTGATCTGATAGCACCCACATCCGCCTATCCTCTTATACTGAACACACAAGGACCGCAAAGCACTCAACCACAGGCGGCGATTAGAGTGGTAAGCATTATCAGATGGTTATGTAATGACTCTGTGGTTGAATGCTATGCAGTCCCTTTGTTTCACAGTAAGAGAATATGCAGAGATAGGTGCTATCAGATCACAGAGTCCTAAACTGGACTAGCTATAAACGCAAAGATGTGAGTCGTCCATAATTTTTTTTTCTAAATATTGCCTCCTTACCTTTTACCTGTTGCCTTCAGTCTAGCTTACCTGTCATCACAGTGGCCAAGTGCAGGTGGGTCTTACCTTGGTTAACCAGTGGTCTCAGAGTCCAGTATACATTTCTGTAGAGTCATGCTGGAAACCCTGAGGCTGTTTATGAACGGGTGAATGCGGGCGATCAGAAATGGCAGATATGGGTCTATAGAGGGATCTCGAATTTTAAAACCAACACCGATAAAGAGAAACTCAAAGGTTAGATCGCACCGATATTGGACTGTTATTTCAGGCTGTATGGCAAAATTTTATAGGCAATATTATTTTGAGGCTTTGACGTAAATTATCGCCTAGTGTTTTAATACCGTACCGGCTCGTAGTAAAGCAAAAATAAGGAAAAAAGAAGGGGGTCAATTGACCCTCCCGGTCTGTCACAATGAGGGTCTGCTTGGTACATCAAAGTGGATCCGCTTAACCAAGTGATATTTTTTTTGTGTATGGGGGGGGGGGTGGATGGGTAGCAATTTCTTTTTAGGAAATGTGTCTGCGCCGCTCGCTCAAGCTCGTTGACAGACCCACCTTAAACATTCAAATATTGAATTTAATAAATCATGACCTTTTTGTTGGGCAGCAAATTTCTTACAGGAAATGGATCCGCTCGCTCACGCTTGTTTGATTTCGACAGCCCCACCTTACGTTCAAAATATTCAAATGTGAAAATAATATTGTCAGCAAAAAGCCAAGAAGAATCTCATTCCAGAGTAGCATTTGATTTAAAATTCAAATCTTTGACCTACGAATATGCATCAATATATATACACATGAAATGAAATGAGGACGTAAAACTAATAATGGAAAAAAAATAAAAGACAATGAAATTAAAGAGGGAAAAAGACAGGCTCGATCAAAATGACATTCTGATTAGGTTTTTCAGTTTGGGGCATTTGGCTTATCTTTTTTGTTGTTCTGTCTTATTCAATTAAAGCAGATAATTTTGAAATACTAAAACGAATAAGCTTTATTTTCAACATGAATTCTTCATCATTTTCTGGCGTATATTCCTCATAGAAAATGTCCTCAAGCGACGCCACTGCGCGCAAACCGCCGAGACATTCTCGAGACATTCACTTCTAGCTGTGGCAAAGAGCGGATTCTTGTCAAAGGTGATGAAAAATTGGATGCATTAAATCATTACATGTTGATATAATCTATTCTGTCATAAACCAAGCGTTGCGATCGTGTGGAAAGAAATTGGCGGGGTTTACGCGGGAAAATTTGTTGGGTAACTGTTTCATTTGATACGGAAGTTTGTTTATTGCTCGAATTTGAGGTTGAGCAACGGACGTTCACCTGAGCGTCCTCACTCCTAAAAGTACACTGCTGAATTCTTAGAAGAATAGTCTACACGGAGTGGGTGGATGACCAGATCGACGTGGTGAACAATGCAACTGCATTACTTATTAACAAATTAAAGGGGAGTCAATCTCTGGAATGTTCGTGTTCTCATTGAATTAAAAAACATAATTAGATGAACAAATTGAGAAAAATTCTGCAAAATTGGACAACCCGTTTAAAAGTTACGTATCTTTTAAATTCACAAAAATATGACGATTCCTGCCGTTGATGGGGATCCGCGAGATTGAACGAATATGTGACATTATCTTCCTGAATATGAAACGTATAACTTTTGAAAGGATTGTCCGATTTTGCTCAAATTTCCACACTTTGTTCATTTGATTTCGTTTAATAAGAACATGACAATTCCAGGGGTTGGTTCCCCTTTACTGTGATATATCACTGCTTTTGAAAAGTGAAATAAAAGTTATCATTACGCTTTCCAACGACGCAATTCTATTCAAACGTTCTATGAATAATTGTGAAGAAAGTGGTTGAAAATATACATTACAAAAATATTTGCACTCTCCAAACGCTAAATGTAGAGATATTGCAGCTATTATTTATGCTGGCATCAGCCTTGAAAGCATTTCAATACATAGAAAAGTACAAATGTAGAACTATGGGTTTTTGAAAAATATACTGCATATTTAAAGCAGAGTAAAGCATTTAATGATTCCACAACATTTAGAAAATTGTTCTAAAATAGGGTCTTTTTGGAATCCCCAAACACAAAATGCTTCAATTTGTAATATTTTTCGATAAAATTGCATTTCCAGACCAAAGCTTTTGTAAATTGCTAAAGACATAATTTCACAAAACTTCAAATATACAAAAAAAATGCAAACTCAAATTCCCCAGATAGAACCCCGAAGGCTGACTCACACATTTGCATTTATAACCTACCTTTGCCCAGCGTTCAAGACGCTTCATGAACGGAGAGGTAAGGTAAAAAGACGCTGAAGACGTTCGTCCAACACTCGACGGACGTTCCCGTAAGCATCAAATAAGCGTCGTTGCTCTGTATTTTGCGTTGGCGTAGCGTCATGAATGATGGACATACGATGACTGCAAGCGCAAAAGTGTGAGTACGCCTTTACCCAGACGCATGCTTTTTGGTATGTTCTACTATGCTTTCAACGGAAAGGCAATCCCTGATTCCGTTGCACCACTCCTTAAGGCCGACTCACACCTTTGCGTTTTAAGCCTGAGTCGGCCCAGCGTTTTTGAAAATTAAAAACGCTCCCCTTGCGCACAGAATACGCCTATGAGACAGTAGACTGACGTTCGGCTTGCGCTCAAGGAGCATACGCCGAACGTTAGTCCACCGCATGACCTGGGTCTTTGTGCGTCCAGGAAGCGTTTTTAATTTTCAAAAACACTGGACCGACGCATGGTAAAACGCATAGGTGTGAATCGACCTTTAAAGATTGACTGAACTCGTAGGAGAAACATAGACCTTCCTGTATCGAATGATTTGTTTTTAAAAATGTCAAGTTTGGTTATTTTCCACAAGTAACAAAATTGCTGACGTTGGAATTATGTGAATTTGCTGTCGTGATCTATATTCATTTGCTTGACGCTTTTGGGGGTCATTATGTTTATATCTGTGGTATGCAACGTCAAATCTTATACTAAACCACACTTATTTTTTAAGTATAAGTAGACTGCCAACATGGAACTTTTAAAACTGCGTTTTTGCGGGTTTTTTTTTTTAATTACCAACATCTGTCTAACATGCTCCCAGCGTGCAAGAAAGATGCAGAGCAGAAGAGATTCTCAGCTGAGGCTGAAGACATTCGGCGTACGTTCGGCACACGTGTGTGCTATGGCTAGCGTCAGCTAAACATTCCTCCTGCGCATAGGGACCATCATTAGAAATGAATGTTCAGAGAATTAAAAGGTATCTGAGGTAAAGAAATATAATTTTTATATTGCTTAAGTGCTTAGAATCATCCAAACTACCTTTATATGACATGAGATAGCTTATAGTTAAGGATTAAGAAGCAAACAGATGACTCGTTCACGATGGACTTAGGCTCCGTACACCCGTCTTAGGCTCCGTGTGAACCTTTAAGAATATGTGCGTTTTCTTTTTTGTGTCCGTCCCATTGTATTACTGAGTGAGTTTGTCTTCGTACAGGTCATTTTTTTAATGTATCATCAAAATCGATCAGTTAGAAACAAATATTTTGCCCAATACACTAACATGACTAAGTTCAATGAGTGTTCATAGGGTTTGGTTTTATGTATACATCTAACGAACAATTTTTTTTTACTCAATAACCCTTTAAATATAAGATAGCCACACGTTAGATATTAACGCAAATGTGTGAATGCACCAGTCCTTAGTTTTTTTTAATATCCTCCCTCATTTGTTTGAAAAAAAGAAATATATTCTGTCATTTCAAGATCAGCTAAAAGTGTTTCAATCAATTGATTGATTACACTGGTCAACAGCAAATTTGTTGTCTGTGATTTTTCAGCTGATTTATGGTAAATCTGAGGTGCTGAATCCAAAAATCGCATTGGTTTTGCTCAATCAGGTCAAGTTCCGAGCTATCCCCACATGTTGTTTTTTATGTTTTGTACACTTGAATGCATGTGTGGAGCACTTTCAAAGGGTTTGGTGGGCTGAAATGTCATGGAAAATTGATATTTTTGTTAGAAATGATTATACTAATGGCAATAAATATCCAGGTCCAATATTTTCTGGTAATTATGTTGAAAACCCCTCAGTTTGAAGCTGTGAAACCTTAAAATCCTCAAAAAATTGGATGGGGCAAAGTATAAAGTTATTGGACAAACATGTACAATCCCTAAATAATGTAACACACAAGGGGTTTACGGGTGAACACACAAAGAGTTAATTTTGAAAAAATAACCATATGAGTTCCTCATCCGAATTTTTAGAGGATTTTGAGGTTTCATGGCTTCAAACTGAGCCATTTTCAGCAAAATTACCCATTATTATATGACTTTAATATTTTTTCCTATCAGTATAATCATTTCTAACCAAAATATTCATTTGTCATGTCATTTTATTCCATCAATACCTTCCAAAAGGGATCTACACATGTGTACATGTGAACAAAACAAAAACATGTGGGGATAGCTCAAAAACTTGACCTGATTGGACAAAACCGATGTGATTTTTTGATTCAGCGCATCAGATTCAACCTAAATCTGCTAAAAAATCGCAGACAACTTTTAAAAAGTAAAATTTTGTTGACCAGTGTTATCTTTGATAACATTTTTGTCATTTCAAGATCAGCTAAATATGTCCCAATTACTTGATTAAGATGATTGACATAAGGAAGGGTCAGCAGAGATAGCAAGGAAACATATATCACCGACAACCCATATTAAGATTGATATGATTACATTAGGATGTATATCTATTGATATCGTGTCTTCACCTTGAAAATCATCCTTGCGTCTGTGGAAGAGGTGAGTCAAACACAAAATCTTTGAAGGAAAGAAAAATAAGAAGAAAAAGAGAACGGAAATAGATAAGGACCTTTTTTTCGCTTCTCAGCTCGGATGGAAAGAATTTTTTCCCCCAACATATAATATAATTTTACAAAACACTATTGAACGCTGAAAAATCTTTTCTTCTGATATTATTGCGAAAAAATATATTTACAAATAATGTCCCACGGACGACCACTTTTGTGTCATTCTGCAGGCACCGTATGGGTGGGATGGGGTGCGGCATAATGCATGGGGGGGGGGGGGGGGGGGGGAAAAGGGGGGGGGGGGGGGGGGGGAGCGGGAGAAAACTAAATGTAAGATATGGGGGAGGGGGTCAGAATGCTTGCTGTTCTAAAGGTGCGCAAAATAAGATCTGATAAAACCAATTTTCTTTACTTTTTAGCTCCTTAAACGGGGTGGAAAGAATTTAAATCTGAACTGAGGTCATCCACCGGGGTTCTCAAATCCTGGGTGTGCGCATGGTCATGATTCAACACTGGTATGTCGGTGAAATTCCTATTAAAACCCATCGCATTTCAATCTGAACTGGTGATAAGAGAGCATAGAACCCTTGATATTCATTGATTGAAACCATCAGACGATCTTCAACAGTCCTTCTTTCCTATTTGATACGACTGGGATAGAGCCGAAAATAAATACTGGCGTATTAATAGCAACGATATGGTTTGAAACAGCGGGTTGTCCGCTTTATCTAATTAGGCACTTCTTTAATAGTACGGTGGTCACAACAGCGAAGACTGTCAGTGAAGACTGACTCACACTGTTTGCATTTATGATACCCAACGTCAGCCAAGTGTTCATAGAGCTCTGTGAACGCAAAAAAAATGAGGAGGAAAGACGGTTGACCGACATTGAGGCTTTCGTATAGAGCTCGACGGTACGCAAGCGTTGGCGAAAGAGTCGTTTCTCCGTGTTTTGCGTTCATGGAGCGTCATGAACGCTATGCAGACGCTAGCAATAACCGTAAATATGTGAGTCAGCCCATATAGACACAGAATAAGTCTTTATGCGAACATAATCGGGAGTATTTTATTTGTGACACATTCCAATCACCAATGTTTGTTTTAGCAATCCTAGGAAAGAATTCTTACGTGAAACTCTTCCTACATTTCTTCTTCTTCTGTTTTTCCTTATTTCAACAGTGTTGAAATGAAATATATCTATTTTGAGTGCTTGCATGCTTTCCAATTCTACATAAATATTTCTATTTGAGGGTATGACAAATACGTTGTTTGTAATATTATCTCGTCACACGCCGAAAGTCACGTTTTTTTCAAATGAATTTGAAATCATGGCGACCAAAGCGATCATTAAAATTGCATGTCGTTTTGTGTAAACCAAAACCATTGCAATGAATTCGAGGGCTATTTTTTTTTTCAATTTGTGACAAATCATCACGGAGAATGGTGGGGGGGGGGGGGGGGGGGGGGGGGGGAGGGCTGATGGCTAAGGTTGGTCTCCTCTTCTAATATTCTAAATTCCACTTTCGTTTTCCATGTGCGCGTTCATCTGTTAGGTCCATTCGTTGCTTTTTATTATTATTCATTTGATAACATTTCCTTTCATAAAAAAATCAACCTTATCGGAACAAACTGTAAAAATGTATTTCAAGTATTAATTTGATAATTCAAAGTCGATGACCTCCTTACCACCTTAGTTCACTACAAGCTGTATGAATGTAATATATAATGCTTGTTCATGGATTGTATGTGAGTGCGTATGCAGCTGTATTGTTTGTCTTCGTACGTGTTTGCGTGTGTGTGCCTAAGTGTTTGCGTGCATACACGAGCTTTTGTATGCGTGTTTATGTTAGTCTGTATGAATATGTGTGTGATAATGGTGTATCATATTCGAGGAAGTATATTAGTTGGATGGAAATCAGCTTTAAAATGCGCAATTTCAGGTAGCAAGAGCGATTTATGACTAGTTTCCTGTGATGACACTGCACGGAAAGGGACTCAAATTGAACATTCCAGTTGGCAGGTGACTGCATGGGTTCTAAGACGTGTTCACACTCTCCGAACAAATAATTTTATGAACACATGCATGACTCAAGACTGATGTGTAAGCGCTAGCCAGGTGCCCGTTGCAAACACTCTGCCCCCCCCCCCCCCCCCCCCCCCCCCGTCAATACGTCTCAAGTATCTGCGTCCCTCTTTCTCTATACNGCGTGTGTATGCGCGCGTGTGCGTTCACAAGTGTGTGTATGTGTATTATTGTGCGTTTGTATGAATATGTGTGTGATAATGATGTATCATATTCGAGGAAGTATATTAGTTGGATGGAAATCAGCTTTAAAATGCGCAATTACAGGTAGCAAGAGCGATTTATGACTAGTTTCCTGTGATGACACTGCACGGAAAGGGACTCAAATTGAACGTTTCAATTGGCAGATGACTGGGTTATGGGGCATGTACCTATACTCTCAGAGAAAATCTAAGCACATGCATTACTCAAGTGATTTGTATTAATTACCAGTCTGGTGCCTGATACAAACGTTTTTTCATACAACTGTGCCCCATCTCATAGAATCAAACAGATATGAGCATATAATAAGGAAATATATAATTTCATCCCCCGCCCGCTTAATTGCAATTCTAGATACGCGATTAACAAGACACTGTAAAAAAAAAAAAATGGTGATATCCCCCCCCAAAAAAAATAGTCTAATGTTATCATGATTGGTATTGGCTGTTATAATCACTTGTTGTTTTTAACCATTGGGTACATTTCTAAATGTTTGTAAGGGTTTCAGTTTATATAATTTTGAAAAATAAATTGGACGAATGAACGTTTGGATAAATGAATGAATAGAAAAATGCAAAGTGGCTTGAATGGACAAATTCACAGATGAAATGCCAAGTGCGCCGTGAAAGGCTGCCGGGCTAAAGCCAGGGTAATAATAATGTAAAAGCGCCTTGAGCACTCAGCAGAGTGGATACGTGCGCTATATAAATTGCATCTATTATTATTATTATTATTATATGAATGACTATATAAGTAAATTCCTGAATAAGAAAATAGATAGATAGTAAATGAATTAATGATAAACTTAAAAAAAGTAATATTTATCAACATCAAAGATCATTGATATCGTGTCCATACGGCACGCTTAGTATTCTGACTCGACATTCACGGATGCAAATTCATCGTGAGAACCCAGTCAGGATGACGTCATCCGGCATTGGATGGAACAGATGCGGGAGGGGGCAGCGTGACATAGCGCGTGTCATTGTAGGGGCCGCTTGCCAACTTTGCCCCCTATGCTCCACAAACCAAACTCTTCCCGTCCCTTATACTTCTCCGACTGCCATTCTGGTTTGAAAGTTCATCAAATCTGTTTCTGAGAGGGGGCCAGACGCTTTCGGTGAACAAAAGGGGATATGTAATTATGAGGCCGGCTTGTTAAGAAGTGATCGCGGTTATCCACATGATAATACACGGACATTATTGCTGTTAACCTCTCGTCGCAGTCTTTCCAAAGTGATATATGGATTAATCTTTCATCAACATGCCTTCTTCATCATCAAAGATTCCTGCGAATGTGCTGGCAGTTGTTTTATTATGTCTCATTTTGCAGAAAGTTGTTGCTAAGCGAGGTAAGATAAAGCCATTTTAATTCGTTTGCCAAGTCAGTTTAAGTTTTCAAGCCAGTTAAAAGAGTTCCGTTTTACCAAATTCACTTTGTACTTTTACGTTTTATCATCTTGCATTTAACTACATTAAGAAGTCTTATTTGGATGCGAATTTAGATGTCTCATGTATTATCATCATCCATAAAATATGACTTCATAACGATTTTAGTTGACCCAAACAAACTGACACTTTGTATTTGATATCGTCGCTGTTGCTGTTGTTGACATGTTGTCTAAATATCGACCTCTGAAAATTAAGACAATTTGAATTAAGTGGTGTTGTCAGACAGGGTTTTGTGGCTCCGTGTATCGCAATCATGAATAGACCGAAAGTTCAAAATGGTAATACATGCGTCAACGAGACCCAGTCGCACATTTTTGTTACGAACCATCAAACGATCACTCTGTTTGACATTCAAATACGCTTAATGAACGCAGAAGTACACAGAGGGACGTGTGAATGACGTTAACATATGATAATCATTAATTAAGACATGCAATCTATATAGCGCACGTATCCAGGCTGCGGAGTGCTCAAGGTGCTTTGCATTATCATTACCTTGGCTTTAGCCCGGCGTACACCAGCGCACAAAGCATTTCAAGGAATAAATACCCACACCCGATCACTCACCTGGGTTGAGTACAGCACAATGGGAATGAGAAATTTGCTGAAGTAAATTGGGATTCGAACAGCCACCCTCTAGTTTAAAGGCAAGAGTCGGGAACACTACACCAAGACACTTACACTGCGTAGGTCTAGCACATGACGTATGGATTCAACATCATTCAAGTATCTCTTCCTTGCATATTTTAGAGAGTGGGCATCTTTTTTTTTTAACATCAGCTGATAGGGCTTACCTTGGCTATAATCATATAATTGTATAACTGAACTTTAACCATGGTTGTATGAATGTTTGCGATATGAATACATGTTCAGCATCAGCATGTTAATAATAAGTGCGCTTGGGGATTCCTTGAAATGCGAAGTTTCCTTGCGATAAATACCCACGATTTAGAAACACGTTGTTTGTTGCCGGAAGTAGCATTGTGTTACCTCGGCAACAAGAATGTTTTGGTTGATATTTATTGATCATCGTAGGACGCATGAACTTTGTGAAATGTCAGTAAGCTGAGGGATTGTTTGATGATAAAGCTGCTCCTAAATACCTTTGCTTCATTTACAGGAACTAGGGGTCCGTTCGGTGATTTTAATTCAGTCACTCCATCGAATTTGATTGTACAATTTACAGTATTCAGGAGGGATTTGTGAAAACTCACCCTCTTAAGGATATTTAAGAATTGAAGGGATTTATACGTGCTATCCGCAGTGTAGCTTTTACTTTGGTTTGATGTAACACTAATAAACATTAGGTATTATTGTTTAAAAAAACTAATATGATATTTCTGTATAGAAAGTAGCTTCCGAAAGGACTGATCCATCTTTATTGAATTGAATTGAATTGAATTGAATTTATTCACCAACAAATAAAACACATATATACAATATATGAAATAGTACATGTATATCTTTGCATATCTTTATAATCGATTAAAAAGACTGCAGGCACGTTACCAAACATGAGTCGAGAGACCAGTGGTCCCTTATTCTTGTACCACGGACATGCCACTTTTGCTATAAACGCAAAAAAAATTGTGTTGATACCGGATAAAAAGCCAAATGGCCACTGCATTTCGTTTCGCGAGCCCTATGCCCAAAGCATAATGATAAAATGATCAATATAATTTTTGTGATAGATAGGCTATAAACGGATCACTTAATCTTCATTCAAATGTATTATTTCGATTGTTAATACGAATCTGTAGATATATATTGCATTAGAGTACATGAGGGTAATACGATCTATCTGTAGGCCTACTTGAGTTACTTTGATGGTGGGCATTAAAGCCCATGTATAGTTTTGGTAAAGATTAAAGAAATGTGAATTTTGGGGATATATACCATGACATATAGTTTCTATACACATTTCAAGATCATAGCATATTTT
>BQKZ01011023.1:3968-19608 GCA_036244855.1 Temnopleurus reevesii | reverse complement strand
CTAACCAAACATTTAGTATTCTCGCTTTCTTTTATCATTTTTTCTTCTCTAATTCTTTTAAATCTTACTTTAGCTTAATTGCTAATCAAAAGCTTTCTGTATTTTCAAGGTACAGTAGATAAAGAAGTTGATCATAAAAGTATGATCAACACTCTTAAGATTAGAACAGAAGGTCACAAAACATGCTTACTATATAAATGATTTCTATTTATATTCAAAGCAACAAAAGTGTCTCAATAAACAGATGCTCCATTATATTCAATGTCAATGAAAACAAACACACAGTATAACAAAGCAGCAACAACGTTCCTCACACAAGGCAAAATACATAATCTGAAAACATTTATGTAATCTGGAAACATAATATGCAGAAATGAAATCAAGACCAGAGAGATTTGGCTGCGATTACAAAAAAGGATAACAGAATTTTGAGAAAGTTTGTTGAACTCTCGCTAGCAGTCAGCTGGCAGGTAAAGCTGTTGGCTTCTAACAGTTTGATTGATTCCAAATAAAACTTTATTTTCTTCAGTTACCCAGTTAGAAAAAGATTGGGGGAAAGCTACGGAACTGATCATTGAAATAATTCCAAGCACTTTGCAATTGGATGCGTCATACGGTTTGGAAAACATCTACAAAACTTATTCAGAATTTCACACTAAATTTTGGAATTAATTTTCAGTGATTTAAGGACTAAAGTATTTATGAAACATAAGTTTACAACCATCTTCAGATTGAAGTGGTGAGGGAAATAAGCAACTTTCCATAAAATGAATTACAAGCGAAATAATTTGTCAGAGCATCTAGTGCTTTTTTTAAAAATACATGTACATGTAGTTTTGTAGAATTGCTTTGTTTTTAAGTTCAAGCAATAGTGTCTAAATATGGGTACTTCTATTTGCCACTTTTAATAACAGATTATACCATTCAAAACATTTACATAAAGACTTTATCCAATATATGTCATGCTATCAATCACAAATGGTAAATATAAATATTGAATGTTGCATTATACAAGTAAACTATTATTATTGAAATTCTCCTCTTGTATTACATTTGCACCTTCATATTGACAAAGTGGGAAAGATCCGAGAAATGCGTCAACATACATTATGTATGATCATCTAGATTGATTATTGATGAGAGTTTGATGCCCTCACATGCCGTCTCCATGGAAAGGCAATGCAAAGCTTCTATATTCTCCCTGTCTTTCTCTCTCCCTCCCCCTCGTCTCCTGAATTCTACTTCATCTAAAACAGCTTAAATTCAAGCTTATTAGACTCGAATCAGCAAAGAGGCCCTGCCGAGCAAAACACAGTTTACATCTAACAAAATAGTACACCACTCCCTGAAAAGTTTCCAGACAGAGAATAATGAACTCAAATGACAAAGTCTAGCTCACAAGTGAATAACACTTTTAAAGGGTGTGGAGCACCATTTTTCACAAAAAAAGTTACTAAAAGATAATCAACATACAAACTAAAAACAAAATTGAAATCATGATTCTTGCAATCTCCTAAGGGAAGGTTATAAAAGAAGAGTACAACAACTACAACAATATAGATTATGAACTCATAATTATTTACAAATATATGATTACTATTTCAAAAACAACATCATAAGTACAGATTGACTGGGAATACAAATTGGAGGTCTCATTGACAAAGTTGAAACAATTTTCATGCCATAAAAGTTTTACAAGATTACAAGGGAACGATAATAAGAAAGAGTCTGAACATGCTTGAAAGAAGAAAACAGGATGTGAAGTGGGTAAAATCCACTTTCAGTAATTTCTTCAAAGAAAAACTAAATTATCCAGTTGGCATGCATACAGGTATACATTATATGTAAAACACAATTTTAACAAACCACTTCATATTGTACAAATATATTATGAACAACATTTCACAACCTGGTAGACAAAGAAATCAAAACAGATGTAATATTGAGATTTGAACAAAAGAACTTTCAAAAACCAATATCTACAAACAAAAAATTGGTGTGTGCACATTAATGTATACAATGTCAGGCACAAGACACCACACATGGGACTGAACACATTGGATAATGAAGCCACTCTCACCCTCTTAGCTGGTGATAACTCCTGAACGTAGTTAATGGATGGATGGATGAAAGGAAATCAAACAATTAAAGTTGATTAATATGGTGAGAAGTGATGTAAACAAGGTTGAAATCAATTAAAACTTATCTACACAATATTAGATTCTATTCACTGTGAGGAATGGAGACAAAGGATTTGGAAAAATGGATTTTGACAAAGTAAACAACTTCATTGATACATTCATAATAGTTAATCCATACAAAAGAGATTCTCTTCCCTCTTATTCTTCGGAGAGATGACGACCAGGGATCGCACCTGTTTAGTGAATAAACATGAAAGCCATCTTCTTTTGTGATCATGGAGTTATTTTTAAGGCTCGAATGAAGTTGTTTACCCTATCTGATTCTGTTGTCCCTTCTTGTAACAATGACTGCCTGCTTTAAGAACATGTGGTAATATGATAACTATTCATCAAAATACTCTACATGTAGATCTATGTTAATTCATAATTGTTTAATGAATGTGATTAAAGAATGTCAAAGTAAAGACAACAGAACCATCCCCCACCCGTAGAACTTTTAATGTGATAGAAAATGATTGTTTACAAAAATAGCACTTTCAACATTCATCTGAAACAGAATAAGCCAGGCTTTTGATCATCCTCTTCCTGGATTTCTGACACCTTTTATCCTGATAAGTGCGATACATGATATTGTAATTTCATTTAAACACCTTTTTCATGGACTTGTGCAAGAAAAAAAAAATCATAAAAAACATAGATATTATATAAATATAAATATTATATAGCATGAACATAAAAGTATGTGGAAAACATCATTTCCCAGACAGCGTAATGTACAAATGAATGATCATTTCGGCTATCTTCTTGAATCATAAGTCAACCAAAAAGATTTAACTAAACTAAAATATGGCGGAACGTTACGTGAATACATGAATAAGAGAATGGTGAAAACCATGCCCTGTTAGTATAATGTGATCAGAAGCTATAATGCCACACTGAATTCGAACAAATTATCATTTATCAAAGATTTACTTCAAAATTAACAAATAAAAATTTACCACACTACATGTGCATGGTAATAAATATTGACACTCTTCAATGTAAAATTTGTCACTGCACGAATCTTGAATTTTTTTAATAACATCATGCACTTGTTAAAAGCCGACAATAATTGCTATGAATAAAATAAATGTTTAGATAACTGTCCACATGTTTTATACTAGTAATCTATGATTCAATTAAAAATTTGCATTATAATAGAAACAACAATATAGTCCATTCAGGGGTAATACATTCGTACAAGACAATGCAGATGTTACAATTTAAAACAAATCATACTTTAACCCATCAAATAAGTTCGGATTATCCACATTCAGCACAGTGTGAGGAAAAAAAAATCCCCACTGTTAGTCAAGATGAACAAGAATCTACAATCAAATTCTCAAACTCAGCGCATTCTTGATTAATTTAGGAGGAAGAATCCAACATAATTGCTTTTGGCATTTTGGGACAGGGCTTCATGCCATAGTAGGTTAGGGTAAAAACACACGCAATCAAATGCATTTCAGGCGATAAAGGGCCAGCCAATCAAGAATGAATAACTTGCCTGTTCTTCGGACAAATATGATCTGAATTTACGCGCTCGTATCAAAAGAAAAGGAGCCTGAAAATCAGAATATGAGAAAAAATGGATGTATATAATATTTCATCTAACTCCACATATACAATTGTTTTTGTTTGGCATATTCACGTGATTAACATGATTAACCCTAATCACATGGCAATTAAAAAGACTTATTTTCCCTCCCCGAAAGAGAGAATATTGAAAAACAATAATAATGATTGCTGGAAATGTGCCATATCGAAAAAGGAGTGTAAGTAACACATTAAAAATTTATCAAAATAGCACGCTACCGATATCTGAATACATCTAAAAAAACAAAACAATAATAAAATCATAATAATGATTTCTGGATATATGCCATATCGAAAGAGGAGTGTAAGCAACACATCAAAAATTTATCAAAATTGCACGCTACTGATGTCTGAAAACATCTAAAAAACAAAACAATAAAAAATCATAATAATGATTTCTGGAAATATGCCATATCGAAAGAGGAGTATAACTATTTAAAACACATTAAAAAAATTATCTTAATTGCACACCAACGATGTCTGAGTAAAATTAAAAACAATAAAATTACATTTCATATGTGGCTGTAACCAACATTTAAAAATTATCAATAAAGCAAATTGAAGACAGGGAAAAAGGGTTATGTTCGAGATTCAATACCTTAACATCTTATGAAGATAGCATACTATGGCAAAAAAAAAAAGGCTTATTCATTTTGCCATCATTGATATGAAGCATGTATCAAAAGGACATTATTTGAATAATACTGAAAAACTTAATTGATTTCAATAATAATTTTTTTTTTTTTAATTGCTGTAAACATGAAGATTTACAATTATTCAAAGAACAGAGATTTACTACAAACTGACCCTAAATATTGACAAAATTCAATCAATATTCCAACTCTGCAACCAGTGAAAATTTCTGATCTAATTGGCCAATGATTGAGAATCCAAATCGATTTAGAGAAATTAGATCAATAGTAATTTCAGTGATAATACTGATATAAAAGTTATCAAATCCTTTAGAAAGGGAATGTACATGCATAAAAGATTGAGAAATCAGGGCAATTCATTCCAACAATGAACTAAACCATTGCCTTTCCGTAAGCATAATGGAAATGGAATTAGACATGCTTAATCAGGCCATTTCGCTTTCATAAATTCTTCAATTCAAGAAGAAAAAGTTAATAATCACAAGCAAATTTTATTCAAAGAAAGAACAAATGTCACTTGCATAAATTATAAATTGACTAGACTCACTATTAGACTTATGAACATAAAGATAAATTGGCCTAAAATGGCATTTGCAAAATGTATGTAAACCGCGTAAACAGATTTGTAGTATGTGTGACTGCATCTATTATACCCTTCTCAAAATTATTTCTCTCAAAGAGCTCCCACTTTTTCTCACTAGACGTCAATCGAGACACATTTGCATTATGCATGCAACAAGTTGGGTTTCCTATTACGTCAATGCATTCCCTCTAAATTATGTTCTTATTCGAGTTTTTGCGATGGCCGTTCCTTTGTATCCATGGTGTCTTTTATTCCCCAGGGTAATTCTCTTCACTTAACCCTCCCCCCTCCCCCAAAGCCGTTCCTTCGTATCTATGGTACGTGTCCAAATCCCCGGGCTCAATCCCTCCTCTTACATCCCTCCCCCTCCCCCAGCAGTTCCTTTATATCCATGGTGTCTTTCACTCCACAGGGTAAATCTCTCCTCTCCCTGAGGCCCCCCCCCCCCCATATGCTCGTTCTCGGGCTGTCATTCTTCAGTATGCATGCCAAGAGACCAGCAAATGCCGCTGATGTTGAGTGACAAATATGAATGTGCAATACAAATAAGGTTATCCTCAAATTGATCATCAAAATTCATGACATATAATGATTCTTATTTTCAATAGGCTGTTTCACAAGAGGTACATGTAGTTTTGTTCTGGCTTTGTACAGGGACTGTGAAAATATCTAAATTGGTTAGTATATAATTTATTAAAAACCTACACTGATTCATTCATGACTTGTAAAGTTCCCTGGAATTAGGAACAATATATTTGCAAATTTGAATTTTGATGGATCTAAATTTTGAATGGTTTTCCAAAGAAATTTTGTGTGATAGTACATGTAGCAATCAATTTGCCAGACTTTGCTTTATGACTTTTGTGAAAACAGATACAACGTTTTGAATAAAGTTCAATATTGATCAATTTTTTTAATGAAGAGAACACGCACACAAAAAATAAAACAATGATCATGATCTTAACAACACTCTGAAATTCAGCAGGTAGTATGGTTTGGTATATTTTATAGAGAATGAGGTAGAAAATGTAAAGTATGCCATGTTATCAGAGCTTGGATTCACCTATAAACATATAATTTGCCTTGGACATTGACATTCAAACAAATGTCTCATCCCATCGCCTCGCCACAAATTGCTAATTCACGAAAAGAAAATCAGACATTGATAAACGTCTCCACTCACGCTTCCCATACGATCCCACCCATGCCATTATGGTCAACAAATGCGTAACCCGACACCGCCATCCCACTGCCTGGCCGGCGAAAACGGCCGCATTACGCATGCGACAGGAGCCGCCGAACGCCTCTCATTTTGAGAGGTTCGGTGATGTGCTCTCAGCTTGGATGGTGCATTGGTAATCATGTGGTGCGAACATGACGCTAATTCAAATCCACTCACAGTTTTCTCACTTCTATAGGGATACAGGGGAGCATAAGGCAAAAAATTGTTTCGGATTCCCTCAACCGACCGACCCTCTGAAAAAAAAATGATCTGACATGAACTTTTTTTTTACTTTAAAAATTGAAAAATCGCAGCAATGACAAATGTTCAACATGTGCAATACAACCTGAAAAGTTATTTTAAGATGACCTTTTGCTTTTCACTCAAGCTCCCATCCAAGTCTTATTTTATTAAAGAATTGTCTGAATTTTGTTTAAAAAATTGTATATACAAAAAATCACAACAGAATATTCTGATTGACCGACGCTATTTGAGGGCATCTAAAAATTTATTTTTTCTGCCCTCAAAAGCATACTTGTTGCTGTTCTGCTGCTGGATATAATTTTCAGTATTCTTTCAAGTGAAGCATTTCAGGGTCAAGATTTTGACACTGACATCTACATGTGCTTGGGATTTGCAAGTGTATGATTCATGCAATTTACAGTCTTAAAAAAGTTGGGTATCTTGCAAGAAAAAATGTCATTGTTTGACTTTGTAACTTGTAGATCTATATCTCTTTTTTAAAGAATATTTATAATGCAAAGCATAAGCCAATTGGAATGTTTGTTTCAAAATCTATGAGGATTTGAAATTGATTGTAACTCTCACAAAAACTTATGAGCAATGGTACCCAACTACTATCATTAGACATTGGGGTGATAAGGTATATATTGTTCTGGTAAAATAGCTTACCATCCTAAGTATTTCTATTTGACAAAAACATTCAAAGGTCAGTTAAAAGAAGTTTTCTGTTTATTTTTTGGGGAAAAAATCATTTTCACTACAGATTCATTTAGATTGCTTTTATGAAAAGTGGTTGATTAAACATTCTATGTGCTCTATCTTTACCATCAAGAAAAAGATATCCCCATTCAATTTTTATCTATTTCCTACATACAAAGACTCCTCCCTTCCTAAATAAAGAACATGTTTTACCGCAGCTGCTTTTCGCGTACAACCAATTTGCTTTGTTTCCTCTCTTAATAATTTGCTCTTAAATCTTCACCTGCATGTAACAAAATCGCTACCTTGATTTGCAAACGTGTATGCCGGGATTTGATAATCAAATATATGTTGAGAGAATGGTATTGATTAACATCAGGCAGTGATTGATTCACAAGTAATCAGGAAATAGAGACTGAAACAGAGAAGAATATTGGTTTATGAATCACGCCTTTGCATACATGTGGGGCTAAGGTGACCGATGAGATGATTTTGTGGCTATTGTTACCGTAAAAGCCAATATTTTAGCATAAATTATACATTTCTGGCGAATTCACTAAATTTCAGACAAATTTTAGCAGGTTGTTATTTTCATGTTTGAAGGATCATTGTACAAAAGTCTATGGGCACTTTATAATGAGTGAGAATTTTAGTGAATTCATTGGTTTTGAAATTAGCAAAAATAAGACCCCAGGGAAAATTTCAGCTTATACAGTATCCCACAAAGCTAACGAAAGGTTGTTTTTTTTTTAACCATAAACGATCAGCTTTTTCAATCTTTAAAGGTAAACATCTTTTTCTATTAAAAAAAATAATAAAATTCAAAATTTTCTAACATAACATGAACTTGACAAGAAAAGGTTCTATGGACTTGAGTGAAGAGAAGCCAAATATTCAAACAAAGTAAAGCCTTTACTCTTTTAAAAGAAGATGAGGAAAATATTAAAATGAATCAGGACTCAACAGATGAATCAAACAAATTAGATGACTCTTGCACTCGACCTTGCCTCATTATATCACAAAAAACATCGCAATTCATTTTACCAAAATCGTATAGAACATCTATCGTTTGGGATGACATGCCCTACTTTTTCAGCTTGATGAATTTGATTTATATCTCTTATTGGTCTACAGGTTGGCATTTTGGGGTGAAGGAGTCGCTTCTGTTAAAGGTCATGCTCATCACATTCACTGAAAATTCCACCCATCATGTCGAAGTGCCCAGAGGCTTATCCTCTATAGAGATGAAGCGCTCCATCTTAGCAATGCAAATAAAAGCTATACATGTGCATATGGTCTTCTGTATATGTGGGACTTTGCAGTGCCCTACATACACTTGTAAGACTGAGAAGGCCTAAAAGGAGGGTTGATTTTCAGTAGAATTGTGTCAGGATTTCCAAGAGAGCTTTGAATTTAACAAACTTTACCAAAACATTTTATAATCAAGAGGATGAACTGTGCTTCTGATTAAATGTACATTACTTCTGATTAGTCTAAAGATCTCTTATTTGAAAGGAAAATAAACATCCTGGAACCTTCAAACATTTGATAATTTTATTCCTATACAAAGTTTATATCATTAATGCAATACTAGAACTATTGTTGACAGAAGAAAAATAAACTATGTCAGCAAATCTATTTGACACCATCTGTAAGAAAAAAAATTCTGATTTTACCTTAAAATTGTGGACTGCGGACATTTAAAATCACTGAGCAAGAAACATCGATAATGACAGCCTGGTCACGAATACCAGTATGATTTGGAGATAAAGCTTAATTACTGACAATTTCAAGATGAATACAAATTATCAATTTCCATCTGTTACAGGTAACTGTTGGACAAAAAGGTATTATTGACAGCATGTGCCTAATATGTTTGTCTTCTTGCACATTGGGTACATCATCTTCATCTCCATCAAAATATAAAGTATGTTTTCTATGTTCCATGAAAGAGCTCAGATGTATATAAATCTGATAAAATTTCATCTTCATCTTCAATGGCCATTATTTCATATCACTTATGTATTTGCCAGAACAACATTTCTCTCCCTACAGGACTTATCATATGATCCATCTAATTCCATTTGTTCTCAAGAAAGGATATTTAAAGCATTTACAAGATGAAATAAATTTAATTAATCTAAAACTTTATAAACTATGCTGGCGTAACATTTTCTTTCCATTTGGAAAGTATTTGTCATTATGAAATTTCAGAAAATTTGAGGAAAATAAATGACTGAAGATTTGCTACTCATTATCATGTATAGTTGCAACTAATTCATAGTGAACACTACATGCTAGAATGAAATTATGAATATCAATCTCAGGTTGAGTGAACTCTTTCACCGGTGACAAAGCACGTTCCATCTTCAGTGATGCTCTCACCATCCTCACACTACCTTCAATGACGTGTGAAGGTTAAATCTCTCCCCAGACTCTCATTCTTCAATTCATCTGAGAATCTGTTAACGCAATGATCAACCAGTCACCATGAACAGAAGGGACAAAAACTGGGACAAAATAAACAACCTCCATTCAAGCATGTGGTGTATTGGTTGGACTCCTTCCTTTCAGCTAGAAGGTCGGCGGTTCGAATCACACCCATAGCATTAAATTCCTTCAGCAAGAAATTTATGAACACTGTACTGCACCCAACCCAGGTGAAAATGGGTACCTGGCAGGAAATTATATTTTGAAATGCTTTAGTGCCTGAGTGGCTGGCTCAGCAGTTATAGCCAGGGAAATAATATGGTACCCAGTATCAAGCGAAGTAGATAGACATATAGTGATTGCGCTATATGATATACGTATAGCTAGATGGAAACAAATGAAATTTACATTCTTTTTATTCTGTGGAACAATGTTGAACACGAGTTGCACTAACTTTTTTTTTGTATGAATGCTTGAATGAAGTTATTTATTTTGTCCCAGTCCTTTGTACCTTCTGCTCACAGTGATGATCAGCCAATGGACTGCAAAATACATTAGCAACTTGACCATGCAGTATTCAAATACCCATCAATTCATTGTTAACCTAGTTCTTTTTCCCAATCCATAGTAGCATGATTAATTTCGCATGAAGGATTGCGATTCATTATGCAGCAAGTGTTGGGGATCTTCTTTGTACTGAATCAGTATGCAAAGACATTTTGGGAAAGTTCAAATTTTTTGCTGGGGTTTTCATTTCGAAAATTTTTGAAGATGAATTTTCCTAAAATTTTCTGTTAATCAGAATACCCATAGGTATACAATGATCCTTTAAAATGTGAAAATAACAACTCGCAAAGGTGTGAAAAGGTCTATAAGCTGAAATATTGGCTTTTACAGATGTGACCTCTTCTGACCTCATCCAATATTATTTAAATCTCAACAACTATATTTTATGAAATTGTTAGAATTCAAATTTGATTAGCATAACATTGGTACCATATTCCAGGGCCCCGTAACAGAAGACTTTCCAATTGAATGCAAGATTGATATCAATCACAAGTCTATGAAAAATCATGTGCTAAAGTTTGCGATTGATTGCAAAATTTCTTGATGTTACAGGCCCCAGAACAGATGAATATTGGCTGAGTGAAAATGATGAATCTGGGTTGTGTGGGATATTGCCAATAGCCAGTTCATGTAACAATTCTGGCTCGGGCATGCCTTTCACAGTCTGATTATGACATAAATTTTTAAGCTTGCTCAAAGATTGATTTAAAAAAAATAGATTATCAACATTGCATTAACCTCTTATCCCTTATTAGCCCCAGATGATTAAACATAAAGATATCAGCTTCATGGTTTGGGTTGGAGCAAAGACTAGGTTTTGATGCAAATAAAGGTTCATTGAATTATGAGGAATTCAGCTAGTGTTGGTTATCATTTCAAAGCAATCACAACATCATCACATCCTTCCATACACAGCACAAAAACAAATGGATGGGGCACCACTAAATAATTCACATTTTGCTCCATACCCATTCCTCTAGCAGACGACAGACCGATCAATTGCTGATCTTTGGCAAATGCTTTAAACCTTCTGCATAGATTATGGGATGATTATTGGTGGAGGGTAGCCCATATAAAATGGAATTGCAGAATTTATTGGGTGAGTCATGCTTTTTGAAGCATCAAAATGGCTCCCGTGAGTAATGCTTTGCATGAGAAGCTCTGAATTTGACATTGTGCTGTAATGATCAATAGGAATGTATGATGGGAATGTTCTACATATATAGAAATGGATTGAGGATATAAATCCCAGTTCCTCATTTGGAAAAATTTGTTTCATAATGTGTATGTATAGTATAACAGCTCTCTCAAAAGCAATAAGATATTATCTTGTGTAAAAAAAAAAATAATGAAGATAAATCAAAATTCAACATGAAATATATATAGGCTTTGTGGTGCAAATAGGAATGTGTTTCATAGAAATGGATAGTGGAAAATTATAAGCCATAAGCCCATAGGTTACCATTTTGGGAAAATTGCTTTATAATATATACCAAAACAGCTCTATTCAAAGCTATACTTGCGTAAAAATGTGATTTTTTTAAATGGAGAAAAACTGAAGTTCAACATGAATAATATGCTATGTGATGCAATATTCTATTTACATTTTTTTTAGAATAGAATTTATGGATGTTCTTATTCACAAGTGTTTTTAAAATTATTTTGGAAACACAATATGACTAAAAATTTGATGCCTGTTGGCAGAATTTTATAAACATAGAAGAACCTATACTTACATGTACTTACACGATCTACTTTAGATGTGGACATAGTATTTTCTAACATGGGTCATAGGCCATGGCGTTCTTCTGATTCTCATACCAAGTACACTTCTTTTTCTTGCTACCATTACGTTTATGACAAAAATAAATAAATATTCAATTCAGTTTACCTTCTATGATCATTATCACAAACCACTGTCCCATTTGAATCGCCCCAATGACAACTAATTTGGCTAATTCACATAGGTTTTGTGCAATATTGATTCATGAATGCTTAATGCATGCTTTATCATTATCATGGGTCCAAGTGATTGTTTCATCCCTCCAATTATACCATTTCTTTATAGATCAAATTATTGTAAAATCCATTATTTTAGTGCATATAAATATTCACAAATTCTCTGAATTTCAGACATATTTACAAATTACAAATTCATGTTTTGACAGGTCTATGGGCATTCTAATGAGTGATAATCTTAGCAAATTCATTGTGTTGAAACACTGAGCTCCAATAATGTAAATCAAACAAACGACATTGATGGGTGCACCAGAGACCCAGAGTATAATGGATATCGATTTGAACATGAAGAGAAGAATAGACAACTGTTTATAACATTGACTTCATTCTCATCCTATCAATCAAAACTCTATCTATCACTGCACATATTAGACGGTGTATAGAAAGCTTGTATTAGAATACAATGCCTTGAGCGCCATGTGAGTATAGAAAGCGATATGTAGATATCTTATAACATACTGCCCAGGTGGGCTATTGATTATAGTGCGGTTCACAGTTGTAACACACTGCGAAACAAAATATTATATGTATAGGGTGGCCAAAGAAGAGTGCTTATATCACTCAACGGTACCCGACAAAAAACATCACTTTCATCTCCAATATTGAAAGAGATCGGTCTACACATGTATATCTTATATTCCCAGGTGGCCTTTTGATTGAAGAATGTGGTCCGCAGTTGTAACATACTGCGAAACAAAATATCTATGCAGGCGATTAAGTTTATAGGGTGGCCAAGAAAAAGGTGACTCTTTCGTCTCCGATTCAGGGTATTGAAAGCGATCTGTAGATATCTTATAAAACATACTTCCCAGGCGGCCTATTGATTGGAGCATGTGGGTCACAGTTGTAACACTGCGAAACAAAATATCTAAGCAGGCGATTAGTGTATAGGGTGGCCAAGAAAAAGCGGGACACTTTCGTTTTCAATTTCAGGTATTGAAAGTGATAGGTAGATATCTTATATTCCCATGTGGCCTATCGATTGGAACATGCGGTTCACAGAACTTGGTAACACACTGCGAAACAAAATATCTAAGCAGGTGAATTATGTGTATACGGTGGCCAAGAAAAAGTGGGACACTTCCTTCTTCAATTCTTGGTATAAAAAGTGATAGGTGAACATCTTCTAGATCTATGGCCTATTGATTGTAGCACGCAGATCACAGTTGTAACACACTGCAAAACAAAATATCTACGCCTGCAGGCTGTTTACTTGTACACTGTATACGCTGGCCAAGAAAAAAGGTGACTCTTTGGTCTCAGATTCAGGGTTTAAAAAGGTAAACATCTTATGGGCAATTCCAGCGTGACAGACGGGACATCCAGCACTGACTTTTTACACATTTCTTTCTACAGCTGGTCAGACAAAGCAAATTTTCACTAGTAAAAGGGTATTAGACAATCAGCGGGAATTGTGAGTAAATAAAAAGTAGAAATGAGAAATCATGACCTTTGACCTATTTGTTGGCATCATGTGGAAGCCAGCGTGACAGACGGGACATGAATTTACCTAGCACTTTTGGGACTAACGTTTTCTTTAAATTCGTGCTCAATGGTTAATGGTTATGTCATTTGGATATATGTATGTTATAACTGGGCCAGGGCTTGATTATCAGCATTCCATGAAATTCCAACCTACTCCCTTTATTTATACAAAAAATGCTAAATATGAGCGTGACAGACGGGACAAGAAAAAACGTGACAGACGGGACATGTACAATCCCTATGGCAAAACTGAAAAATACAGAAAACATGACTTAGTGCTGTAGTTTTTTAGTATCAGGGATAATCAATTGCAATTTTGATAAATATACCACATTTGTAATATCCACTTAATAAACAGAAGAGAGGTATACCCAACATAGCACCAGAAATTTGGATATTCAACAGTTAATGTGTGTTTTAATGTATGGTGATNATGCGGTTCACAGTTGTAACACACTGCGAAACAAAATATCTACTCAGGCTATTAAGTGTATAGGGTGACCAAAGAAAAATTGGGATACTTTTGTCTCCAGTTCTTGGTATAAAAATTGATAGGTATTAACGTCTTATATTTCTAGATTGCCTATTGATGGGAGCATACAGTTCGCAGTCGTAACACACTGTGAGACAAAATATCTTAGCAGACGATTATAAATGTGTATAGGGTGGTCAAGAAAAAAAACCGAGACACTTTAATCTCCGATTGTGGCTATTGAAAGTGACAGGTCTAATGCAGGTATCCGATTGATTGCTGAAAGCAGTTTGCAGTAGTACTGTTGTTGTATAATATGAAGATGCCAAGATCATCAATAGGCAAGATTACCAAAAGATTCAATTTTATTCATGCATGTTTCTTGCCAATTAATACAATACATGTACGTGATATTCATTAAACTGACCAGTTAGTTACAATTGAACAATACTTAGAATCCAGTTTGCATATGCATTACTTTTTATGTTGGGCAAGCCTCAGGCAAGCTTTCAGGTTCCCAAGAACAACCTTTGTGTAATAAAAGATAACACCAAAAAATTGAATTGACAGTGTATTAGTAAACCCGCCAAGTGTGCAAGCAGCTCTTGTTCATATATTAGTCAATATCCAAATCAATTCATTTTTAATACACCAGGTTACTCTTGAAGATCATTTGCTAATCCTTTGATCATTAATATTTATTTCACTAGTCATTTAGAATTCTTTAAGATATGAATCTTGTAGCATTTTAATTCATTTCAGCAAACTATTTTTTAATTTGCATTAATTAAACCTTGGCTTAACCAAGATTGTCTCATGACCAACAAATGCCCGAAGGGAATTACATACATGAATATAAACATAACACTGTCTGCTCCATGTGACATGACAGTGTGAGATTCGGTGAGACACGGCGTCTCTCTCTGTGACATCCCAATGAGTCATACACACATACACGCCTGAGGATGTGTACATGGATGTGGGGTTGGAGGGATGAAATGTGAGGATGATCAATGTTGGTGTCAGGTCTCAGACACTTTCTTGGTCTGTTACTCTATCACAGCATGACTATCCAGATGATTTCAATTTGGTATCTACTCATTTATTCATTCATTCATCTATCTATTTATCTAACTATCTATCTCTCAATTCATCTATTATTTTTTTAATTCATTGAGTGGAAGTTGAGGAAATAAAGTATATGTGACACTCAGCGTTAATATTTTTGCATTATACAGCATGTATCAAAATACATGAAGATGCCAAGATCGTCAATTGGGAGATTCAGGATTTTTTGTCAGTCAGTTAGTCAATATTATATCCCTTACTCTAAGATCGTTGCATTGACTATGTACAGGCGAGAAAAATGAATAGATTTGCTAAGAAACCGTTTGCCATTGAATAGTACCATGGAATAGTACCATGGAATAGTACTTTCTTCGTGCGCATGCGTCACAGTCGGCTAAACGAGATCTGCCCGCGCGCGAGAGA
>BQKZ01011021.1:0-18026 GCA_036244855.1 Temnopleurus reevesii | reverse complement strand
TTGGGAGCGAGATTGGTCGAATCGCGGGCCTGGTTACTTCAAAAAGCAGTATCTAGTAAGAAAAGATATTTATTAATGAAACTGCACTGCACATTTTTACTTGGCAATTAAAAGAAACATGAAACACGATATAAACAATTTCCGAATAAATAAAGTCGAACGCAGATAATAAATGCATGCACAATGTATTCAACTGTGCGGACACAACAATGACAAGTCGGTTCCGAATATGAATAGCATTACAAAGGACCATTGAATTTGCATTCGACTTAATTTTTCGGAAATAATTTATATCGTGTCATGATAAGATAATTTTTATATCATAAACTATTTCTGTAAAATAAAGTGGGTCTTGGACAAGAGATCCATATGCCGTGTTTTGAACCGTGCGGACAGAACAATCACAAGCCGGTTCCGATTTCAATAGCATTACAAAGGAGCATCGAAATGGTGTTCGACTTAATTTTACGGAAATAGTTTATATCGTGTTAATAGGCCATCTCATCTTTTGTCCCTCGCACGTCTTTTTCGTGTACAAAGTCCATAGAGATCAATGAGCTTCACGGCGGCAGTTTAGCACCATTTTGCTCTTACATTCATGGGCCCGTATTCCGATAGCGAGGTTTAAGTTAACCCTGGTCTAAATCTGTGGTTTAAGTATGGGTAGCCAAAAGGGGCTTGAATCTGTAATAGTCAATGTTTAATTTACCAGCACATTTGGCACTCATATCATTTAAAACTCTCTCAATAGTTTTCTACATTATTAGAGCATTGGGAAAAGAGAGCAGTTAACATAAGAATTATTCTTTGTAAATAAAGTGTTGGCACTTTTGGCTACCCATACTTAAACCACAGATTTAGACCAGGGTTAACTTAAACCTCGCTATCGGAATACGGGCCATAGGGTTTGTACAGCTTACATTTTGAAAAAAGTGCGTTCACACAAATTCGCACGCACACCTTGCCTATCGATGTTCGTGTGGTACATTTCTAATATCTAAGGTAGATATGAACACAACAACAACGCTACTAAGAAAATATCATCCTTTTCAAAAGACCCCCCCCCCCCACCAAAAAAAAATGATAATAATAATAGAAATTAAAAAGTTAATAAATGAAAGAATGCAATAATAATGATAAAAACAAATAAAAATAATAAAAATAATAATGATAAATAAAAGATAGAAGAATATAACTATGTTCATAAATAGCCTGCAGGAGTCCGCTACCTCGTAGAGTGTTCTATGCCGTGCAACGAAACTGAGATATCAGGATGCAGTTGATGCAATCATCAACCTGAAACTATCAGTTGCTAGTAACTAGAGGGATATCCACCATATCCTCCTATGTCTATATTTGTCTTTGGTCGGAAGGGGCGTTAGCCACCCAGCCCCCCCCCCCCCCCCGGCGACGCCCATGCCTTGATATATCTTTTACAAATTCATCCTAAAAACAAACAGGCACAAAAAGGCAACAGTAGTTTAATGACATGTCACTGATGTTGTGCTATTTAACCTTGAGCTGCTGCTACCCTATAATTGTGAGCAAAGTCGTCAAATTTATTTACAGAATCAAATAGTCAACCGTCAGTAAACAAGAACAGGCAAGAGAAGGCCCATAAATGGTTCAATTACAGTTAGCATTTGCGAATTCCACCAATTTAACCTTGCCATTAAGGGGTTGGTAGGTTTGATTCAGTAGCACGTCGTAAATTGTCAGATATCAAATTTCATGATGTCATAATCTAAACATGATATGAACTATTATCAGATTATGTTAAAGCTCAAGTACAGTTTTNTTCGACTTAATAGTTTATACCGTATTATAGCTAAATTTTTTCGTGAACTGAAATTTGATTTATTATGAAGAATAAACTTTGCCTTGAGGCCGACTCACACGTTTGTGTTCCTAGTCTGTGTCGGCCCAGCGGTTTTTTTCTTCATTTATTAGAAACGCTTCCTGAACGCAGAAAGACGCAGGTCATAAGGTCGACTGACGTTCGGAGTACATTCCTCGAGCGCATGCAAGCCAAACATCAGTTCACCGTCTGATCAACGTACCATGTGCGCTCGGGAAGCGTTTTTAACTAAAAAACGCTGGGCGGATGCATGCTAAAAACGCAAATGTGTGACACAGCCTTAATATGAGGATGAACACATTGCATAACCATTGGTTGGTTTGACTATTTGCCCATTAACTTTTGTAGTGAAGAGCAAAATCAGCGATGATAAATGAAAGTTAAATTCTAGTTTTGGGTCAGAAATCTAATTATAGGTCTGATTGAAAGCAATTTGATGGATGTAAAACAAGAAGTCCCATCAATGAACTTATATAGGCGGGTTTACTAATAGATGCAAATATTATGCAAACCTTTAACACAAAGGTTGCTCTTGACAACCCTAAAGCTTGCCCGAGGCATGCCCGACATAGCAGCAAGTAATGCATGCAAACTAGATTCCAAGTATTGTAGTCTTATTGTCATCAAACGGTTAAAGGAATACCACAATACTACGTTCAGTGGCAAGAAAAGCACATAAATTTGAATTTAT
This sequence comes from Temnopleurus reevesii, assembly GCA_036244855.1. Lineage (NCBI taxonomy): Eukaryota > Metazoa > Echinodermata > Echinoidea > Temnopleuroida > Temnopleuridae > Temnopleurus > Temnopleurus reevesii. Next base: position 15,477 of record BQKZ01011021.1, on the reverse strand, counting down.
AAGTAAACCCGCCTATTGCGACTGAGAAAAATATCTTCAACAATCAGATTTCAAAAGAAATATAAGTCATGTTTGTTGATGCGTTTTGGAAGCAGGATGGGAACAGTCAGTATGTTGATGTGACTGCCCGAGAACAAAGTTATCAATTATGAACTAGATGAAAAAAATGGGGAAATCAGTGGATATTTACAGACATGTTGCCAATTTGATGGCGTCATGGATGCTTAATGAACTCATCTATTTTGTTTGTATTAATTCAGCAAATAAATCACTGTCGACCAATCACAATACATTTGTCAAAACTTTAAAAAAAAGTTATGATTTTCCGGTTGTCTGGTATACCCTTTTTCAAACAATGATATTAATAGTGATACATTTGTCTTATTTTTTTATTAATCAAATTGGTTATATCTTGTTGTCATAGTTTCTTATAACTCAAAGTGTCATTTACTCATGCCCCGGTCACAAAGCAGAGCAGGTCTCGATCTGGTATAGTTGGGTTTCAGTGATCTTGCTTCTCTGAGCCGAATTTCCACCAACATTTGGCCTTTGCTAAAAAAAAAACCCAGCCGGTGCAGACCCGTACATCCCGGAGGTCCTGCCCACTTGAAATCTATGCAGAAAGTGATCCGTAAAAGGAGAGAATGTAATTACCGCTACCATGGCTACACACCCGCCAAGTGCGGTCAAGCTTACAATAACCTTATTCAATCCTCCTTGCATAAAAAAACGGTCGAATCCCTAACAATATCTAACGAAATCTACATATTTATAGCTTTACAATATCGTTTTACTCAATTACTTAATCACTGAATCATAATATATTGAATTATAAATTCATATTTTCAAGATTTTCAGAGAATATTATAAAATTAATAAGTATTTATAACTTGATTTTAAATATTTCCGAAAAATTAATTCCAACGCCAATTTAATGCTCTTTTGTAATGCTATTCAAATCGGAACCGGCTCGTTATTGTTGTGTCTGCACAGTTGAATACACGGCGTATGGTTCTATTGTCCACGGCCGACTTTATTTTGCGCAAATAGTTTCAATCATGCTGTATACAAACATGTATTCATTGTATAATGCAAACAAAATAAATGGTAAGTTCTGCATCTATGACATCATCAAATTGGCAATTGTCATTTTATCAAAAATATCATAATTTACTTTTAAGTTGTCCGTTCGAGTTTTCTCAAACAAGTTCTTTTATGGCAATCTAGTTGATTTGCTCATATTCAAACATTATTATTTTGGGGGTAGACTGTAGACTTCAAATTCGACAATGGGTTGATGCATTATTTATTATTCTTTAGAATTATCATTATCATTATTATTAACATTATCATTATCATTAATTTATTATTATTTGTAGGGGATATTTAATCAAAGAATGGTGTTGAATCATTTCCTTTACGATCATTATATCTTCTTTTGTTTATTTGGGCTTGGGTGGTTTTGCTCTTTATGGGGAATTTAATACATGTACTACCATCAGGCGCCAAACATGAGCCTCAAATTGTTAAAAAAGTGAAGTCCCTTTGCTCATTAAGCAACCACATGTGACGAATGGTATTGGTAGTACGGATAAATGGTGCAACTATGCGTGAATTTTATCAATATCTTAAAAGAAAAACTGAGTGAAAAGTATATAATAGGATAAAAAAAACAAGTATGAAACAGCTAGGATAGATTCGTATGTACGTCAAATACGTTTTTTTTTCCCCCTCAAAAGTCAAAGTTCACGTTGCATACGTTGAAAACCTTGTCATGCAACGCGAATGCAAAACATAAAAACAGTTTTCGACGTATGGGCTCATGCGCCCCGCATAAATAGAAACTTTGCACCATCGACAGTGCACAAACGTTAGTCATACGCTACTCACACTTCAAAATACATCACACGTCAACGTTTTATTCAGTGTATGCCGGTTAAATGCATTGTTTCGAAGTGATTTGGACGTTAAACATCATTTTCACCATGTTAAAGAAAGATTAGTTTATTCATAGGTAACGTATTCCGACAATGGTTTAGTGAATGGCAAATGTACGTATTCACGATGTACGCCTAACGAAGGTGTAATTAATGCACATTACGCATACCGTACTGAATACGTATAGGGTACATATTTTGACGTACGGGTAACGTATGAGTAACGTAGTGACCAGAATTATGTCTGACAATCGTCCCTATATTAAATATAATCGATACGTGGGCAAAAGTCTAAAATTTTGGTTTATGTACAAAGTTTTCAAATTTACTCGACGTATGATATGATGTCCACCGTGCACATAACGAATGCAAAACGTATCCAAAATGTATTCGACGGTCTTGACGTATGGCTACGTTCGCCAGCGTACGTTGTCGCCTCACTAGTCACTGCTAGTGGCGCAAACTCTGTCAAGTTATAAATAGGCTAAGCACTCGTTGACATACGTTGATTTATCGTTCTAAATAAGTTACTAAACCGGTTAACCATACGTTCAAACAAATAAACATGTGAAATATGACATAGATACACATTTAACATGATATAAAGTAATTTCGTGAAAATATATAGAACACCAATTCAATGCTCCTTTGTAATGTTATTCAAATCGGAACCAGCTTGTGATTGTTGTGTCCGCACAGTTCAATTCACGGCGAACGGATCTATTGTCCTTTGACCGACTTTATTTTTCGAAAATAGTATATATCGCGTTATTTTCAAATACTCTTTGTCTTTTTGTCCTGTTCTAAGTCTTATATTCCCAACAAATTTAGCAAATTGTGTTCGAAAAATGAAAAAATAAAGTTATTGAAAATAAAATTATGATCAACCGACGCTTTTTTTTTAAATCGTATTGGAGGGCATCAAAACAATTTTGGCGCCTATTGGAAGAGCTAATGATTACCTTACCTATTGTGATCATGCGAATACGCAAAAAATATATTTTCGTTCTCACATAAAAGAGTTTCATTAAGTTGATAAAGTAGAAATAGGATGAATATCTTGAATAAAAAATACTCAAACAAAAAAATGGGTCATTTTCTTTTAGAATATCTTTGTATAGGATCTACATTATGGAACTGCCACATTATAGTAATTAATTTTGCATATACTTCAAGAACTTTATCAACTTTACAAAAGAATTGTTTTTTTCTCAAGGAATTCCACTAACCTTGACCATGAACGATGCAGAGAGACGCCAAAAGAAGGATGAAAATCGACAAAAGGTGCTCCATGGTTAGAAAATCATTCCCGTTGCAATAAAGTATAATAAATAACACAAATTTTAAGAAAAAAAATTAAATAACAATGACATCTTCCGAAAGGTTATAATGTGATAGTCATGTGATAGTCTTCTAGGGTACATTTGATTTAAACGGCCCAATTAGTTTACTTAAACTGCAGTCACAAATGCATTCAAGAACGCCGTACAAATACTTTTTCAATTATTCATTAAAATGGATACTCGGGTGGGTGCAAGAAACGGTCGTGTGCTACGTAATGGCTTTTGTAACCGTACCATTAGGTTGGGAGGTGTAACGCCAAGGCTTAGCTTTGTTTAGCTACTGATAGTGATGAGATAAACTGGGGTCATAGTCCTGAAGTTTATTCCTGTTCCGTCTTTGCACCAAATTGTGTCGTTACCANAGAATAAGTGCGAAAATCTTCTCCTAATATCGTACACAGTTATATTCAGGTATGTAAAGTAGATTTTCAATACATTTTCTGCATCCGACCATAACAAATCTATACCTTTAATCCGTTTTATCATGATAACTGCAATAAATAAATAAATAAAAAATGATAAATAATAAAAAATAAATAAATAAATAAATAAAGAAAGAAAGAAAGAAAGAAAGAAAGAAAGAAAGAAAGAAAGAAAAGAAAAAGAGAAAAAAAAAACATCAGGTGTATTTTTGTGGGCCAAAGTGCAAATGTTGCACCATTTCTACCATACATTTTCTCCCTCTTTCTTTGAGATGAGCCTCTCCTCAGAACCCAAAAGGTGCATGTATACATAGAAGCTTCATGATTATGCTCACAAGAGAGACATGACAAGATGAGTTTTTGAAGTTACCTGGAATTTCAATGGGTGTCTAAATTCCATCAATAAAATGTTACAATTGTCTTCCTCATTATATGTATCAAAATGTAAATCACAATGTGTAAATATCTCGTGCAAGAATGATTTTCCACTTTGGAACAATGGAACAATTGATGATAAGAACACAGTTGTGAAATTCTAATGATATGAAACAGTTGGGGAATCACTAAAAATAACATCGATGATGTCATGGGTGTACTATCTTTTCATTTAAATTGCAAAAGGAATAATTCTTCTAATCATGAACCAAATTGGCATTTTATACACCTTCGAGGATGGTAAATGAACTCAAAATATTGAAAATATACCGTACGTTTTATTACTCAATTGTTATGGCATCATATTTATTCATTTTGAAAGAGTTCGAGGAGGATTAAGTATGTATTAATGGAAACGTGAAAAGTGTAAATGTATTTTAAATATCGTGATGTAATTTGCTATGAAATCATATTTTTCGACAAATGCAATATTTGATAGTTTCCGAAAGTTGTTTTGTTTCATTTCGGCTCGACTTCCCTTTTAAGGAAATTCTGCGTAATGTTCATCCAGTAATTAACTGAATTGACAACACCAATGCAATTCTCTGCCCTTTTCGTCATTTTCAACGTTATAATAAATGTTATTTTTAATTGAAGTGAATTGAAAAATGGTCATCAAAACTGTAAATCGAGTCTTCAAACTAAAAGTTAATACCAATAATGTGAAATTTAAAATACCAATTTCTATCTCCCTTTTCATGTCTGGTCTTCTGATGAAATATGATTGAATCCTGTGTATCAATTAATTTTCATTAAAGACCAGAGCTTGAGCAAAATCAACCAGGCTTCAATCGAGGGCTTGATATACATATAGCATAAATACAGATGACTGAATGTCGAATTCTCTCTCGTTACCATAATAAAAAGCACTAAATATTATTTGTCCGCCCTTCCAAGATGGTAGCAATGCAGGGGGTGGAACTGTGATCACAACGGTGATGACGACATGTTGTGTTCCGTTGCCTCGTTTCACTTCATTGATTTACACAGTTTACTTATGTACCTGACAAAAATAGATCTTACATCGATGCATAAAATCGCCTATAGGTCATCAAGAACCTGTATCCAGTTAAAAATGATGTATGGTGTACTTAGATAACTAATGAAAGATAGACTTGGGTATAGTTTTATGCACGTCCTATCAATTATATTGCATATATCGGGCAGATAACACCTAATAGTGCGATCACTTTTCAAAAGAATTTGCCGGTATCGCTAATTTATTCACCAATCAGCACTACCATTGTTCATTGAATCTGCGCTTCCTAGGAATTCTATTCATCCCCCGCTTGTCATGCTTGTACGCGCTATTCATCACGATCGCTTCATTATATACTTTACATTCTTGGCACATTATCTTGCTCTGTCATTTCTGCCCTGAATAAATTACGACGGCTCGTTTCAAGAGTGAAAATCAAATTTACAATTAAAATTACGTTTTAAGGAATTTTATTTGACGGAGTATCATAAATGTTAATCATACCAACTCTTTACCTATCTGAGCTCATCCTTCTTCAATTTTCAGACACATACGAGCTTTAGCCTTTGTGTTCTTGGCGATTTTGTGTATCAATGTAGGGAATATTTCGTCATATACATAAGTAAACTGTGTAAATCACTGAAATGACTCAAGACAGCCGCACACAACATGTCGTCATCAAGTTTTTCCTCCCCCGCAAAGTTATTGATCCCGGCCGTGTTTGGGAGGGGGTGGACAAAAAGTTTTAACATGAATTTGTGCAATAGCGAAGTTGAATGTAATTTTCAATTATCTGTACCTGTATTCTCCATCAACTTAGTTCTCGATTGAGGCATAATGTAGGCATTTGCGAATTTGGTCAAGCTGAGGACTTTAATTTTGTTTTTTTCGGATTGCCTCGGATTGATATCATCTGATTCTAAGGTGATTCGCCATTCCTAATACATGCGAGTGACACTCCGCCGCGGTGTTACGGCTCCTGTGGCCAATTGCACAAAATGGTCTTAGATTACATATCGTCTTCTTGCTAAGACGTCTTAACTTCTTGTGCCACCCTCTCAACATAGACACAAACGTTGATAGGTCTATGATATGAGAGTGGCGCAAAAAGTTACGACGTTAGCAGGAAGGAGTAGCTAAGGCCATTTCGTGCAATTGGCCCCTGGCTGCTGCATCAGCCGACATTACTTGCGGCGGCGGCGAGGGTAAGCGGGGCGCACTCCGCTCATTTCCGCGTCATCGATTCGTGCGCCGACTCCCGCATCGCACGCGCTGCTGGTGGACGGGTCCAAGCAAGCGGCGTGGCGGATCGCGTGGGCCAGGTAGTTCTGCTCGTGAATCCCGCCGAAGATATGGGACCAAGGGCCCGAGGCGTAGACAGGGACATCGGATCCGCCGTGGGTCTCGCTGCTTAGAGGTACGGTAGCATCCTGAACAAAGTCCGGTGACTCTGAAAAAAAAAAACAATTTTAGACGAAATTTAAAGAAGAATGTTAGGGAAAAGGGGCTATGAAATCAATAAATTATTATTTCTGTTTAAAGCTTAGTCCCCACATTCATGTTCATAACTTCTTATCCCAACCCTGACTTAACACGAGGACATTCGTCTTCCCTGCGCATTTTCTTTATTTAATGAACATTAGCAAACACTGATTAACGGCAAACTAAATCTTTCTGCGAATTAATTATAATCAGAAATCAGACATTAGAACAAGAATAACCTTCTTCAGCGTCGTTTCTATTATATAGATCATAATGTACTCTGCTACCCCGACAATTAAGGTGTTTGAGTTTCTTGTACTTCGTTTGAACTTTGAAATTTTTGTATCTATACTGTCTTGCCGTACAGGTCTATAATGTAATTTGTGTATAGTAAAGTGGGGAGGGCGATTGGGGCAGGAATTAAAGTCAGTCCGTCATGATCGACATGACTTCCGGTTGTGAGCGCGCACGAACGGCGTGTTGTGTATTGGCAACAACGATCAGGCGATATTTGAAAATTTACTTGCTTATGAATCTTGCCAAGCTCAGAAACTCGGAACACTTCGTACGATTTTTTGATCCTTGTTGTTGTTGCTTGTAACTTTGATTCGTCCCCTCTTCGGCTTCGATTTTTTTTTCTAAAAACGTGCAAAACGCATACGTCTGCGACTGCCGAGCTGTGAGCTAGCGAAATAAAGCTTGCTCACTTGCTGTTCCAGGTAAAAAAAATGATGTGATTTTCGGTTCGGCAATCTTCGCAATCAAAATGGCTGCAGACAGTTTGGCTTGCAACCGGAAGTCATGTCGATCATGACGGACTGACTTTAAGTCAAACAAATTTAAAAAAAAAAAAGACTAACAAGGAAAAAACCGTCTCTCTGTGTCAATTCACCTGTGTCAACGCCAGTGTAATCTCCTCTCTTGCCGATTGAGTCCCAGCTGTTGCCAACCTTGACGCCTCCTGGTCCGTTAAGATACGTCAGTGTCGTGTAAGGCACACGATCTAGCGCTGTCTCGGCGTCAACGAGACCTAAAATATGAGGATTGGAAAGTTGCGTCACTGTTGAATCCATTGCTTGTTTGTATTTACGTCAACAAAGTACTTTCGACGCACTGGCACGACAAGCACTTATTCGAGAACGAATAGTTTGTGACGCAGGAATTGAATGATTGCGTCATTGTTGAGTCGATTTGAAAGTGTTCCGTAGCTATTACTTGACGCTTCCTGGGCCCCGTAACATAAAGGTTTGCGATTAATTGCTAATCTGATAGCGATTGATATTAATCGCAAGTCTATGTCAAATAATGTACTAAAGTTTGCAATTGATCGCAAAATCAAATAGCGATTAATCGCAAACCTTTATGTTACGAGGCTCTGGTCCGTTAAAATATGTCAATGTAGTGTAAGGCACAAGATCAAGCGCTGTCTCCGCGTCAACAAGAGCTAGAATATAATAAATGGAATGTTGCGTCAATATTGAATCATAATTTTGTGTCACGCCATTATAAATTGCAACAAGCTTTTGGGCGGAACTAATATGTTAGAGAATGAATACCTTGACGCAAGAATTCCATAATTGCGTCTTTGTTGAGTCAATTTTAAAGAAATCCTGCAGCTTCATAATTTGAAGCATTTTGGTCCGTTCATGCACGAGGTCAAGCGCTGTCTCCGCGTCAACGATACCTAAAGGGTATAAGGGTTGGAAAGTTGCGCCACTGTTAAACCAAACCGTTTTGTGTACGTCAGTAAAGTGGCGACGGACAGATTTTGACAAGCTGGGGCAACAATTCTTTGTTCGAGAAGAAATGGTTCCATGACTTCGAAATTGTTGCATTAATTCTAAAATTGTCCCAGCTGTTTACAATCTTGGTGCCTCCTGGTCCATTCAGATACATCAATGAATAGGCACAAGCGCTGTCTCAGCGTCAACAAGACCTGAAATATAATAATTTGCAAGTTGCGTCACTTGTAGGGGCCACACTTAGAGCCGAAACTTTTTATGCGTCATGACAAAAGTGCCGACGGAAAGCCTTTGGCATCTTAGTTCGAGAACAATTAGTTTGGCGCAATAATCGCATGGTTGCGTTATTGTGGAGCCAATTTCAAAGTGTCCCATGATAGTTTTTACTTGACGCCTCTTTGTCCATCAAGTCACGTAAATGTAGTGTAAGGCACACAATCGAACGTTATTTCAGCGTCAACAAGACCAAAAATATAAATATTGGAGAGTTGCCTTCGTCATGTTCGTCAGTACGAACCCAGATGACACAAAAAGTGTTAAAGCGTATCTGAGGCCTAAAACAACAATTCACCAGATGGTAGTAAACACAAATTCAACTCCAATAACCCATGCCATTTAGATATTGAATATTAAAATTTGAATGTTTCTCATTATAGGAAGACTTGTACAAATACTGATATACATATCATGTCAACTACAGTTATTTTTGTTAATTTAGGTAAACATAAGTTATTCAAAATATAGGTAAGTGGGAATTAGACTTGAATTCACCTTGAACATGAATAACAAGTTTTCTTCATTGCACAGAAAAAGCAGAAAACAAAAATTAAAATTATTACCAAGGATTGGGTTGTCCTTGCTCTGGTATCCTGCGATGCCCATGGTGTGGGCGTGGTCTGCCGTAACGATGATGAGCGTCTCCGCGGGATTGGTCATATCCGTTGCCATGGATACAGCGTCAGCTAGTTGGATGGTCTCACCGAGGGCGTGGTAGGCCCGGCCGGAATGGTGAGCGTCGTCTATCAGGCCACCTTTGGGAGGAGTGAAAAAAATGAAAAAAGAATGATAGAAGAGTTACGTCATTAGAAAAAAAAAGTATCTTACGCCCCACCCCCTCAACAAGCATTGTTTTTAGTGAGCTGAACTAACAACAATTCATCACTTAGGTTGACGGAAAATCACACTTATACCAAAATACAAATCATAAACTAAGAGACAGGTGAAAGAACAAAATAAAAAAATGTGTAATAATAAATAAAGAGATAGATGAGTGAGAGAACGAAGGAGAGAGGGGTTAGAGAAAAAGAGAGATGAAGAGGGAGAAAGAGAGAGAGAAAGAGAGAGGGGACAGACAAGGCAAGAGATAGAGAGGGAGAGAGAGAGAGAGAGATAGAGGGCGGAGATCGAGAGGAGGGAGACAGGGCGAGAGAGAGAGACAAAAAATGAGAGAGAGAGAGAGAGAGAGAGAGAGAGAGAGAGAGAGAGAGAGAGGGGGGGGGGGGAGCAGACAGAGAGGAGAACAGAACATCAAAGATAAATACCTCTTTTTTTCAAAATTTTCAGCCCAAACCCCTTTATATAGGCATGAGTTGAAGCAAATTTATCTACTTGTTTTTTGTCTACATTTTCGAAATGGTACGTTGCAATAAATCGATTTGTCAATGAATTTACTGTAAATGAACGACAATACTTAAGATTTCGTGTGCATAGACTATATTACTTCTTGTTATATTGGGCAAACATTGATCGGGAAAGCTTTAGGGTTCGTGGAAAACGCATGAAATTTATATCTATTAGTAAACCCGTCTATTCTTCATATCGGCATCCCATTGCAATGATGGAATGTAATTTTGAAACTTACTTTCAACTACCAGGAAGAATCCATTTCCGTTCTTCTCCAAGATCTGGATGGCTTTCTGGGTCATCTCTGCAAGGGAGGGTTGCCCGGCCGGGTCTGCTGCGCGGTCCGCTTCGAAGAGCATGCGGTCGGGCTCGAATAATCCTGCAGGGAAAAAGAGGTACATATTACAAGGAGGGCGGAATAGAAATGAGGTTAGATACTCCTTTTCATATCAACTCAAATCAAATAATTGTTAATGCAATTCTTTTTAAGATTCAAACATATACAGAGTAAAAAATAATGATAGTAATATAACAAAAAAAATGAAAAAAGAGGCCAGCAAAGAAGCGAGGCATGTTCAAAAGGCCGGCCCCTGTGAAAATAATTAGAGCAGAAAAATTGGGGAAAAATTAGGACAACTGATTAAAAAATTGAAGCATATCGGACGATAAATAAAAAAAAAAAAAAGGTATGAACATCCCAAAATATATTTCAATAGTGATTTTTCATTTCTGCACATTGGCAATGTTTTGTCACGTGTTATGGCGTTTACAATGCAGTTCTCTGCAAGTAATCATATTTTACAGGTTCACCGAATTATTTTGAAGTCCTCGTCCCCTTTTCGTCATTTCGTGTTGACATCGTTTTGCAAATTCATATTTTCTGTTTAACTTTAATAAACTATCTTCAAAGGCTTGCACTTGAACGAGTGCGAAATATATATTTGGTAAGCAGAAAATGTAAGATCCTCACTTATTTTCCTGATCCCTTTTCATTTTTTTTCTTGGGGGAGGGGGTGGGCAACCTCGAGAAACCTCTGATAAACGTCTCATCTCAATTACATGTATTGAATTGTGCCAATATTTCAGAGATCCATATAAAGAAATGATGTAGGTCAACAAAATGATATATGTAGTTATGAACAGCAGTTGATTATATCTATATGGAATGGATGGAACAGTTACGGGACACAGAAAAAAGTTCTAATCCAGAGCACAAACAACTTCATAATTATTTGAAAAACAGCTTCCTAAATTTAAAATTAGGACACATATAAGATCATTGCTCCGTTAATTTCATCTCGTCTTTTGTAAGTCCTCATGTAACTGAAAATACATGTGCAATTTGGAAAATTTAACAGCATGTAATCAGCAATGGAATAGAAATGCGAGATCTTTGTGCAAATTTTTTTATCAATAATCGTAAACGTATACGTTTGCAATTGTTATGAGCAGCAGGTTTATATCATTGTTTAGTCTCTAACGTTTTAGGTGTTACTTAATGTTGTTTCTGTTTTAAATTGAGGGTGATAACTTGTAGTTTATTGTGTTTCTTCTATGAATCATTTCATCTAATATCTAATAAACAAATTAAATTTCAATATCGCACCGAGCAGGTAGTCAGTCTTCACTGGGTCAACGGCGTCGAAGTCTTCTTGGTTCCAGACGTAGCGGGCGCTAGAGGGGTCCTTCTCTCCCTGCCATTGACCAATCAGATTGTTGCCATCCCCACGTCGACCCGTGACCTCATGCTCGGGGTCAGCTAGGGTGGACGGGGTGAACTCTTGCCTTCCGCCGCCGAGAATGACCTGTATGACGAATTCATAATATAGGCCGTTTGGCTAAGTAGTACCCTCTAATGTATGCAAATTTGTTGCAAATGAATGGGTTTATAATATTAAGTATTCCTGTAAACATAGGTTGCTATATCAATAGATTTGTCTAGTGCTAATTTATCTATACACAAAGGTTGTTTACGACAGCCCAAAATATTATCCGAGGATTGTCTGATATAGCAATACGTAATGTACTCAAACTGGATTCCAAGCATTGTAGTTAAATTATGACTAAACAGTCCGAAGAAAACATCCTATCTACGTTCGTTGAAAAGAAACATGCAAGTAATAAATATAACATTTAATCTGCCCAGATGAATAGACTATAAATTCCGTCCTAATAAAACATTTAGGCATTTCTTCAAAATAATAATAATTAAAACAAATACTTGAACTATATAAATTCATTAAAGATATATGAAGACACAAATCTACAATTTATTAATTTCAGAAAAAGGAAGCAAGATTTAACTTCAAGCTTTTGAGGACATTATGAAAAATCCGGGCAAAAACTAGAAAGAGGAATAAAATATGAAAAAGTAGGCCATATACGCCTTTTTATTTTAGTGAAGATATGGGCAAAAGTCGCAAATTGTGATTTGACCAAAATTTCTGACCACTTTTTTTTAAGAGGGGGTGGGGGGAGGGGTGTTCATTTGGGTCAATCAATCAAAACTTACATTAATAAAGTCATTTTCCATGATCAACTGATACGCCAAGTCGCTGCAGTCTCTGTGTGCCCTCGGTATGTCAGAATCGCTCTTCCAGCTCCTGTCCGCTGAGTGAGCGTAGAGGGCAGCAGGCGTTGCACCAACGACACTGTCAGTGGTGACAAATCCTGTCGCCTTTCCTGTTTTATTCCAAAAGAAATGAGGTGATATAGCAATGATGTTGATTATGATAATGATAATGCTATAGGACTTCGCTTTTCAACGCTACCGCTATTAACGACGTCAATTCTTTGAACGGCCGAAGCGGTCATGGACAAATTTTGCAAAGGTTGTTATTTTCTAGACAAAATGAAGTATAAGGCCTCTGACACCTCATCTGGCACATCTAAAAAAGAAGAAAAACGTTTGCTAAACAAAATAATTATCTATTCCAAAGCACATTAATTGCCACTTTGGCTGACCATAGATCTAAAACGTTTTAAATAATGTTCGCGTTGTAAAGCGAGGAAAGACCGTTGACTGACGAAAAAGGCGTACACGCACGAATTGGCATTACCTAGGCGTCTTCCATCCTTATTTTCTTGTTCAATATTTTAAAAGGCCAGATGGCGCAGGGGTGCCAACCGTTCGAGAATGTGTATGAAGTGTATTTCCATAGTTATTCAAGGCTCTCTTTACGAGTAAATAGCTGATATCATTGTCTTTGTTTTTGTATCTTATCACTTTTGTTCAGCTGTTAACTTTATTCACACTTTATTTTATGATTGTATAATGAATATTAGTGCATATTCACGCCTATGAGTACTCAGCCTTCGTCGGCCCAGCGTTGTTGAAGATAAAAAAAAAATGTTCCTCGCGCGGATAGTATACGCTGAGCAGTCGGTGGACTGTCGTTCGGAGTACGCTCCTTGAGCGCAAGCCAAACATCATGATCAGTCCACCGTGGTCTGATCAGCGTATAGTGTGCGTCCAAGGATCATTTTCAATTTTGAAAAAACGCTCGGCCGACGCAGGCTAAAAACGCAAAGGTGTGAGTTGGCCTTAGCCAAGTAACACATGGCTTTTATTAAGGAGTATTGGACTTACCTACGGCGTGAGCGAGATGAAGATTGGACTGAACTTGGTTGCCCGTAGCCGAGCCGCAATCGCCCAGTAAGGCACCGTCATCGAGTCCCAACACGCCGTACTTGGTCTTAACGCCACTGAAAATTGCCGTAGCAGTGCTTGCGGCATCCGCCGTCTGTTTATCGGTTGTATATGTCTATAATATAATGAAATAAGTAAATGGATGAGTAAAACGAAGTCTTTGCATCCCGTAATTGGCATTGACGCCGCTGAAAATGACATAACCGTGCCTGCAGCGTCTATGGGTAATATAGTAACAAAAAATTTAAAAAAAACCCACAAAAAACAAGTGAATGAATAAGGAAATAGGTCGTTGCATTCCCCAAAAGCGATATTATATTATGTATATCTTGCATCTCTGATCGACTGTTGCAGCCTTCTTTCCCTCTGTCCTATACTCCCTCTCTTATTGTCCTTCTTTTTTTTCTTTTTTTCCTTATTATATAAAGTATGTATTGTATATTTATTGTATTTTCGTTGTTATTGTATCTGTCGGCGCGTTCAACACAAGCTCTGCTTTTGGATATATATGCGCCCTTTTCCTTCAATTTGTTTACGTACCTTAATGATTCATGTTCTAATTATCCTATAATTTGATTACAATTGTAAATTGCTACACTGTACATCACTGATTTATTTGAAGGAAAAAAATAAATGTTACTTTGAAGTGACTTGAAAAAATGCCGTTGGTCTTGACGTCACTGACAATAGCCAGAGCGTTATTTGCAACGTCCGCCGTCTGTTTGTCCGTTGTATACGTCCGTGGACAATAGCAACGAATTGTACTATGAGCAGGAGTGACAAAGGACCGGGACAAAGACAACAATTTCTATTTTAGCATTCACACTAGCTTATTTTGTGGACAAATGTCGAACAAGTGTTGGTGGAAAAAGGGAAAAAGGTCCTTTTTTGTGTGTATCTACATGATCTAGCTATTGTGAAAGCTTTAATAAAGTTGGTTTCTTTCGTCCCAACCTGGTCCCTCTCAGTACGATGTTGTAACATTTCGCCGTAGCCCACAATTAGGCTACACTCTGCAGAGCTATTAGTGTAACCCCACATCAGCATGTTTACCTTGTATCCCCCCAACAGTCAGTCAGTTTCAGTCAGTTTATTTATTTGAATACGGTAGACATATGGTAGATACGTAGATGATTACATGCATGTGACCATGTTGTGAATTATCTGAAGTACATTTATATTTAGTATTTTACATGCAAACTCTGATAAACTCTGCAGTGTCTTATATTTCATAATTTCACACAAATTTTAACAGTGTACAAATTTCATATCCTACCTTCGCGAGACCATCATGGGGAAACGTCTCCCAAGGCAGAAAGTTCTCGACACCGGCGATCACCGGGTCGGCTTTCAGCTGACCTTGGCGGATCCTCGACGCGACCACGGTAGCGAGGTCCATGCCGCCGCCGATGAACACGATGACATTCTTGGCCGGTGCCGTGTTGGGCTGGATGTTGATGGCCTGCTCGATGCTGGCTGCGGCCTGGTCGTTCCATAATTCCGCATCTGAAAATGGGGGATATGTTTAGTATGTTTGGTGTGTATGGCAGCTCTAATTGCCTATTTATGCCCCCTCCTATCCTCTTCCGTCGGAAAGTAGACCCCAAAGTTGGTGGTCTTCGTCTTCCCCCCCCCCCCTCTCTCCATCCCCTCTGTCTCCTCCTCTCTCCCACATTGTTCATGCAATGTATACATTCTCTACAACCCCTTTTCTTCTCGCCCTCTCTCCCTCTCTCTCTCTCTCTCTCTCTCTCTCTCTCTCTCTCTCTCTGTCTCTCCTTCTCTGTCTCTCGGTATCTCTACCCCCTCGCTATTCCCCTCTCCCGCATTTACTGGGGCCTGTAACATAAAAGATGCAATTAAAC
>BQKZ01011019.1:5207-19062 GCA_036244855.1 Temnopleurus reevesii | reverse complement strand
CCACCTGTCTACAGTGGCCACTTAGATTGATTCCCTGCAGGTGAAAATGCATGTTATAGAACCTGTCTATAGAGGCCACCTGTTTACAGTGGCCACTTTTTCTGTTTCCCTTGACAGGTTTGACTGTATATCAGCTTGAAGGGTACACACGCGTAATTATTTCTCCATAGACCCGTGTGTTATTTGGCCTTTTAAAAAAATCATATAAAATCGGCTGTAGATTAGGTCGACAGGTGCTTGGTAGCAATGGATAGGAAATTTTATGGACTTTCTCATTCTGCATTCTAAACTACCTCTTGACCAGCTCATTTTTTAGCAATTACCCCTCACATACCAACATGTCATGCATCAAAAAATTCCATACCCCTAATGAGGTAAATTGAGTCTATCTTTAGAGGTGTCAAGTAGTTCCAGAAATCGAAAAATTTTGGATCTCCCTTTTGATAAAGAAAGGTCATAAGATCATTTACTAGATCCATAATATAATAATCACTCATTCACATCTATTAACATTAAACCATAATAGCTGAACTGCTGTATGGGTTGCATAGGGGTCTATTTTTCATACGCGAAAGTGATTCGCCCATAATTACGCGTGTGTAACCTCTAGACAGGGTCACTCAGTCGTTGGGGTGACCGCCCTCTCTGCCTATCAAATGCGTTGTTACCCATTCAGATTTTGTCATTTAAAAAGAAATTCTCAAATTATGATGAATGACCTATGTTATTATATTAAAATTAATGAAAAAGATATCAAAGAATATCAAACAGAAAAAAATTCTGCAGGTTTTGAGAACTTCAAGCCCAAGTATAGCTTTGGTAAGAATTAAGAAATGCGAAGGTTACACAGACCATATCATACATTTTTTTTTACGAACTGCTTCTTTTGAAAATTTGAACTTGATCGTTAAATTATATTTTGCGCCCTCTCTCGGTTATAACAATATGTGTCTTGTTATCGAGTGTATACAAAGTTATCTCCGAGACTTGACAATAGAATAATAAAAAGGTATACACAGCAATAAAATTCTGAAATTTTCATCTAATTTTGTGCATGAGAAGTTATCCTTTCTCAAGAAAGAAAATGTTGAATTAGTGTCGGGGGACTCGACACTAATTCACGAAAAATGGTGTCAGAACAAAAATGATCAAATTTAGTGTAGATTTTTGTCTTTCTGCTCAGACATTCGATATTTTAGAGCACTAAATAACAAGTTTTTGAACAAAAGCACAAAAGGTGTTCTGTTCTCCTAAAAGAGTTTCTTAGAAGAGAGCATTTGCTGCTAAAACTTATTTAACTTTGAACATTTAAGGGGAAACTTCACCCAGAAATATATCTGCTCTTAGTGGGTGTAGAGAAAAACAATCATAAAACGTTGAAAAAATTGAGCAAAATCCGACGATTTGTCCAAAAGTTATGAATTTCGACAGTTTTGCTTTCTAACCCTTGCGGGCTCCTTAAATTGTTAACCTACTTGCAAAAAAATCGCTGCCAACATGGGGAACTCTCTATTCACTTTGTACACAAAAAAATCACATTTTCTTCTTTCTCTACAAAAGAAGACAAAGTTTTACTTCTCTCTTCAAATATGATGTGGAAATGATAATTCTGCATGCATTTTTGGAAGAATCTTGTTGATTCCTTATATATAATTTTCTGTAAAAGAAACAAAATGTGACATTGTGTGTGCATAAAGTGAGAGTTCTTCATGTTGGCAGCCATTTTAAGGGGCCCATCAGGGGTCGAAATAAAAAATTTGAAAAGTCATATATAACTTTTAGTTTAGTTTTAGTTTAGTTTAGTTTATTTATTATCTTCCGCATACAACATAATTTCGTAGTACAGTAAAAATAACATGATTCAAGAGTATCATTTTGACAAAAGGTCACAAAAAATGAACATAAATATAAAATAAAATACTTTAAACTGTGATGACAATTTTTAAACAATACACTGTATAACATGTAAATCATAGAAGAAGGATTATTTTGTAAGCAAATTGCTTGAAAAAATAAGACAACCCTGAGAAAAACTGATATGATTGATCAGTATAATTTTTCGATGCGCAGAATTAATATCACGATGTTTGCAAATATTAAAGAGATGGAGATGAGGATGAAGATGAAAAGGATGTAGATGAGGATGAGGGTGGGAGAGAAAAAGATGAGAGTGAAAATGAAAGTGGAGTTTGTACGACATATAGGATTGACCGATTGTGCTCCAATTTTCACAGTTTGATCCTTGTGTTTTTCTTCACCTACTTAGACATGTTAGAGCACATCAATGTCTGTGTGAAACTCCCCTTTAAATGTTCAGAGTTAAACAAGTTAAAGAAGTTGAGCAGCAACGCTATCTTCTAACCTTTTTTCTAAGCTTTCTCTACGTCAAGAGAAACATATGCTTATAATGATGTTTAAAATTGTCAATGATCTCGCACCTGAATATTCAAAACAATCTATTTTGTACAAACCTAATTCGTATTTTCTCCGTAACAGTAACTATCTCGGCTTACCAAAACCAAGAACCGATAAATGTAAAAGAACTTTTTATTATAGAGCTGCTTCATTGTATAACAAATTGCCAAATGATATTCGTAGTGCTTCAACAATACAATCATTCAGATAAAATCTTACAAAGTACCTCGAATGATATTTATCTCTCGTTTTCTAGGGTCGTGTGGTTTTGTATCCCTTTATATAATATTATTGAACCTAATCCAATGTTTATTGAATAATGATGTGATAATTTATAATTATGATGTTCAATAAACTAATAAGTTTTTTTTTGTTTGACGTTATTGTTTTATGTATAAAATGTATTAATTTTGCTGTAAGGACCCCATGGAAGAACAGCGATATTTTGTAAATACCGCTGAAATGGGCTATCCGCCGTTTTGTGTATACTTTTATCTATATATGTTTTGTATATTATGTTCTGAATTTACGGAAATAAAAACAAACAAACAAACAAACAATAACCCTTTCAGGTTAAGTTCCCCTTTAAAGTGCGAGTGAAGTTTCGGTAAAAATGAAAATTTATGTCCTCAAATGTTGTCTTCGAATCTACATAAAACAAAATGTAGTATCTTGAACATGTTGCATAACTTGGTGTGAACAATGAAAAAGTTGTTTTATAAAAGTGTTGTGTACCTAAAATGTGAAAATAACACGATATAAACTATTTTCGAAAAGTTAAGTTGAACGCAATTTCAATAGTTCTTTGTAATGCTATTGAAATCGGAATTGGCTTGTCATTGTTGTGTCCGCACAGTTGAATACACGGTTTACGAATCTATTCTGCAATCGACTTAACTTTTCGAAAATAGTTAATATCGTGTTAAATTTACACGCCATATGTTAACAAAAAAAGATGCACACTTATTGAACGGCACCACTCTCATTTCATTGTATAGCACCAGCTATTGTTCTTGTTTCGTTCTTTTTTTTGTATTTTTTTTTTTTTAATTTTCTTAATTTCTTTAATTTTTTTTTTAAATGAACAATACAATTCAACAGAGTTATCGTTCTTCTTACCAAATGCTAATCCTGTCATGATTAACATTTTGATTTGATTTTAATTTATTTATATGCATTTCAAAAACATACAATATACAATATAGCAAAAATAAGTGTAACACGATATAAACTATTTTCGAAAAAAATTAAGTCGAACGCAAATTCAATTGTCCTTTGTAATGCTATTCAAATCGGAACCAGCTTGCTCTTGTTGTGTCCGCACAGTTGAATACACGGCGTACGGTTCTGTGGCCCATTTAACTTTTCGGAAATAGTTTATATCGTGTTTATCGTTCTTCTTACCAAATGCAAATCCTGTAATGATTACCATTTTGATTTTTAAAATTAACATAAAACACATACAATATAGCAAAAAAATAAGTATGAACAATATCGAACAAACCTAAATTGAAACAAACTTACAAAGGAAATTCGCATACAGATATTTACAGTAAAATTGTGTACAAATTTAGAGTTGATTTAAACAACCAAGCATTTATGATTATGAAATGGAGGGATGTGCTGGAAAAAGAAAAGCTTGTGATACACACACCCCCGGATTAAAGTTGCACTAACGAATATAATGAGAGTCGTAATATAAGGATTAAGGAATAATTCGATTAAGGATTTTCTTCATAATATGGTAAGTGCATTAAATGACGTTATAGTTAACAGGATATAAACTATTTTCAAAAAGTTAAGTCGAACGCAATTTCAATGGTTCTTAGTAATGCTATTGAAATCGGAATCGACTTGTCATTGTTGTGTCCGCACAGTTGAATACACGTCGTACGGTTCTGTGGCCCATTTAACTTATCGAAAATAGTTTATATCGTGTTAGTTGTGTTTTGAGGGAATAAAGAGTAACTCTACGTTGCGATATACATTTATATAGCATGGGAGGATAGAAATATAGGGGAAAAAATACATGAAAGAATTAAAACAAAAATAAATTATTAAAATCAGAAATAGAGTGTATACTTACTTGGTGCCTGGGCATAAATGCCCACAACAAGCCCCAAGAGGGAAAGGGCTACCGCTTGCAGCATTGTAGATGTCTGGTTTTTCTCTCAGTTGAAGTGGAGTTTTTAGATATACTCTTTTTGGTTGAATCTCAATAAAAATCTTGGAGAGAAGTGAGGATTTGAGCCGCAACATGTAGTATTTGTTAGATTATCGTGGCGCCGGCTGGAGGCTTAAAGGGGTGCGGTCTTGCTAGGGATTGACCAATCAGAGGCTTGCCACCTGCACACACGGTTCCCTTTCATTTGCATATCAAACTTTTTGCCCAATGAGAGCGCGGATCGATTTGAGGTGTGGTCGTGACGTGGGTCCGGGACGACCAATAGGAAGTGGGTACTGCAACGCGACTTGATTTGCAAAGCGAACAGAGAGATGCGCAGAACTTCAACAACTTCGTTATTGTCGACGTGGCGATCATTCGTGTGTTTTTGGAAAGGGTAGACGGGGACCTGTGGACAGTGGAAAATGACTGCGCATTAGATTGGTACATTAAACGGTACATGCGCAATTGATCTGCGCATCTTTAAAAGTGCACATCAGATGCGTACTCGTCTTTTACAGTTCACAGGTCGCCGTCCAACAATTTCGAAACCTATATTTACCATGTCTTCTCTGAGCAGAAGGAAAAAGGCCTTGGACAAAGTAAAAACCTTTATTAAAGTATTCCAATTGCTAGATGCATGTATACAAGAGAACTGCCCATCCCGTTCATTATATACAAAAAATGTTGAACAATAGTCGCACCTGGTCTTTTCTTAAGTAATCATGAAGCATTTTGAATGATTGAGTAACTTTGCTTACTCTGTCCAAGTTTCCTTCTACCTAGAATGGATGTTATATTTTCCATGGTAAAAATGTGATATTTTACAATAACATATGTTTTTCCAGTCAATTTTGATCAAGTTTCAAAATTACCTTCATTCGATTTCACGCAGAATCCATTAAACGGGTGCGTACATGAGTATGGCGAATTTCAATGATAAAATGATCAAATATTCTGAGAACGGTCAAAAAGTTGTTTGGAAAAAAACATTGACAATTTGACATTGGAAAGATCTAGAAATATTTTTAATTACCTCTAATTTGGCTGGCAGACAGTACGTTGTAGAAAAAGTAGAAGAAGAAGGAGAAGACGAAGAAGAAGAAGGAGAAGACGAAGAAGAAGAAGAAGAAGAAGAAGAAGGAGGAGGAGGAGGAGGAGGAGGAGGAGGAGGAGAAGAAGAAGAAGAAGAAGTAGAAGAAGAAGAAGAAGAAGAAGAAGAAGAAGAAGAAGAAGAATTCTAGTGACTCAAGAAATGTGTTTTTTATGGACAGGTGGTCTTTCTATATAGTTGGTTAATTTAGAAATTAGAAACGCTCTCCTGACGCACAATGACGCAGGTCATCAGTTGACTGACGCTCGTCGTAGGCTCGTTGAGCACAAGCCGAACGTCAGTCCATCGTTTGTAGTATAATTGGCTTAAAGACAGAGTTTTATTAAGCGTTTAAGGGCTCGTTGTTTATTAAGCTCCCTCACATTTATTCCTTTGGGAATAAAAAAAATCCGACAATCCCCTCACATGGGGCAACAAAATGACAAACAAAAATGAACGGGGAATACTTTACGCTAATGCGCCAAAATAAGCAGAATATAAATGTATCTAAACTGTGTTATTCATATTTATGAGTATATTAGGCAAAATAAATATATATAGCTCCCTCGCATACAGGATCATCATTTTGCTCGACTGCTGATTTCCGAAGCCCTGTGATGGACGAGATTAGATGAAGTGGTTATTATAGATTACGAACCATTCAATCAGGCGCTCACCGTGGGGTGGGGGTGGCTTTGGGGGCGCTAGCCCCCCGGGTCAGAGCTAGGGGGCGCCAAGATTTGATGACCAAAAGGGCTTATAAGGGGGCTCCAAAACGTCGAAAGGTGGTGCCACATTGCTGATAGGGGGGCTCCAAATTTTAGGCGATTACCTTTTTTTTTTTTTTTTTTTTTTGCTTGTCAGCTTTTCTCAACCCCCCGGGTATCAAAATCCTGGGTGCGCGCCTATTAATACAAGACTTTTGTTATTTCTCAATTATATTTTTTCTCGCTCGCTTTGCTCAATGGTAATACATTATTATTATTATTATTTATTCGGCAAATTCAAAACAAAACAATTACAGTATAGGTAAAGGATACAATGATAAAAGAACTAGGTAAATGAATAATTAAATAAGACCAGCAGTTGGTTTGAGAGGGCTGCCGGGGCATGGAAAAGGAGAACTTAATCTCCATAACCCGCAGGTTTTCCATCCCAACCCTCTCAAAGCAAGTGCTGGTGAAGACACATTGTACTGACATTTTAATTTCAACGCGACACAATTAGGTCATATTTAATGATGATATAATCCAAATAATGTGAATTTTGTCTAATTTTTCCCCGCTCTGAATTGGCATGATTGTGTAATGTGGTAGGGAAGTGACAGAACATTCTGAATATAATTAGGCTATTTATTATGTAGTTCTAATGAGCGTTTTATAACTAAAGAATAATGTAAATGAAAATTTACCTTTTTTCCTCGCTCGCTTCGTTCGCTTCTATCAGATCTTTTGTGTGCTATACCATTTATTTTCATTCATGCATTAAAATAACACGATGCTAATAATGATATATGACTGATGAAAGCTTTGTCATCAGTAGCGAAAATTTAAAGAAAATTGGTCTATTTCCCACGCTCGCTACGCTCGCTCGTACCAGATCATAGCCATGCTTCATCATTCCTTTACATTCAGGCATGGAACATTTATAACATGGGCATAAAGAGCGTTTTCCCAAACACTTAGGCGTAAAATGTAGCGATTAATGAAAAGAAAATTGGTATATTTTTCCTTTCTTGTATAATATCTTATCACGCTTTTTCATCCCTTTACATTCAGGAATTGAATTTACATAGGTGTATTTATTAGGGGCTAAAGAACGCTTGCCCAAATGTTTTTTTGTGTAAAATGATATCGAAAATGAAATAAAATGCCATATTTTGCCTTGCTTCGAGTCCTTCTCTAGCTCTGACCATGCTGACCATTCATTATCGCCCACTCACACCTCTGCGATTTTAGCCTGCGTCGGCCCAGCATTTTTAGACATTAAAAACGCTCCCTGGACGCCCAGCATACGCGGATCGGACGGTGGACTGACGTTCGGCTTGCGCTTAAGGAACATACGACGAGCGTCAGTCCACCGTATAGCCAGCGTTTTTATGCGTGGAGGGGGCGTTTTGAATGTTCAAATACGCTGGGCCGACGCAGGCAAAAAACGCAAAGTTGATGAGTCAGCCTTTGCGTTCGTTCAGGAATGAAAATGACAAATGGGAATTACTTACTAGGGGGGGAAGGATATTTCTTAACCCTTTCAGGACGATAGAACACGTTTTGTGTTTAATAACCTTTGATGTAGTGCTCTAAATAATATACCTGATGTATGAGCAAAAAGAGAAAAAAAAAACTACACTAGATCTGACCATTTTTATTCTACCACCATTTGTCGCTGGATGCAGAGAATTTTTAAAATTAAAATAATCACCAAAATGGTAATAAATCCTTAAATTGGCAATGTAGAAATCATTTGAAAATCAACATTTTCCACGCAAATTAGCAACTTTTAACGTTTTAACACGCTTTCTGACAAAGAAGATTCAATATGGTAATATA
The DNA here is from genome assembly GCA_036244855.1 of Temnopleurus reevesii. NCBI lineage: Eukaryota > Metazoa > Echinodermata > Echinoidea > Temnopleuroida > Temnopleuridae > Temnopleurus > Temnopleurus reevesii. The sequence goes on along the minus strand of BQKZ01011019.1, from coordinate 10,841 downwards.
ATTTTTAATTGTAACATGCTAAAAAGAGAATTTAAAATCTTAGTGTTGCCAATTTAAGAAAGGAATAGTGATCGAATTCATTGTAAAATACTTCCTGTCCTGCATGGGTTAATAATGGTCAACCTGGCATTTTCGGGGATTATCACTTTTCAGATTCTCAAGTAATGATAACTAGAAAACGAGTTATCATAATCCTCGTTATACTAGTTAAATAATATTAATTTTCGCTTACATCATTCAAAAGTTGCCTGTTGAGGGAATATTTGTTAATGATGGTCAACTATAGGCATCTTCGGGGATAATCACTTATTAGATTCTCAAGTTATGATGACTAGAATACGAGTTATCATAATTTTAGTTACCGGTATACGAGTTAAAAGATTTTTCGCTTACATCATTCAAAAGTTACCTGCATGGGAGGGGGATATTTGTTAATAATGGTCAACTAGGCATTTTCGGGGATAGTAGGAGTAAAAAGATATTTATTTTCGCTTACATTATTCAAAAGTTACCTGCATGCATGGGAGGGGGATATTTGTTAATAATGGTCAACTAGGCATTTTCGGGGATAGTTATACGAGTTAAAAGATATCTATTTTCGCTTACATCATTCAAAAGTTGCCTGTTTGTGGGGGGGTATTTCTTGATAATGGTCAACTTAATTGGCATTTTCGGCGGGGAATAATCACTTATCAGATTCTCAAGTTATGGTGATCAGAAAACGAGTTATTATAATCCTCGTTATACTAGTTAAGAGATATCTATTTTCGCTTACATCATTCAAAAGTTGCCTGCTTTGGGGGGATATTTGTTGATAATGGTCAACTATAGGCATTTCCGGGGATAATCACTTATTAGATTCTCAAGTTATGATTACTAGAATACGAGTTATCATAATTTTTGTTATACGAGTTAAAAGATTTTTCGCTTACATCATTCCAAAGTTGCCGGGGGATATTTGTTAATAATGGTCAACCAGAGGCCAGTTGCACGAAATAGTCTTAGCTATCCTCTTCATGCTAAGGCGTATTGACTTCTTGTGCCACCCTCGTAACATAGACATTAGAGTTGATACGACTATGTTAAGAGGGTGGCACAAGAACTTAAGACCCCTTGGCATGAAAAGGATAACTAAGACTATTTCGTGCAAATGGTCAACCTGGCATTTTCGGAGATTATCACTTACCAGATTCTCACGTTATAATAACTGAAAAACGAGTTATCATAATCCTCGTTATACTAGTTAAAATATATATTTTCGCTTACATCATTCAAAAGTTGCCTGTGGGGGGGTATTTGTTGATGATAATAATAATAATAATAATAATAGTGGCTACTTGTATAGCGCACAGGTCCACCTTTCGGTGCTCATGGCGCTTTAATTGAAATAGAAAAGTAAATGAAGACAATACAAATGGAAGCAAGAATATACTGGACACAAAAAGGTCAATTATAGGTATTTTCGGCGAGGGATATCACTTCTCAGATTCTCAAGTTGAAAACGAGTTATCATAATCCTAGTTATACTAGTTAAATGATATCTATCTTCGCTTACATCATTCAAAAGAAAAGAGGAACAATAGGAATCATGACCTTGTTATTGTGAGTATCATACCGTCACGAACAAGCAAAACATGTGGATTTCTTTTGTCTTTAAAAAATAATATTCACGCGATCGTGGCGTGGGAAAGGGCGTTTATTTCATTTAGGAGTGAATCCAAATCAACAGATCGATGAATTTTCCGTCAACCCATTGATAAATGCGTGAAAAAGGCAAGCGCATCTGTATCTGTTTGCCCTGTGACAGTCTCCCCCGAAGGACGCGGGGAGCGAAATGAGAGCAAGGCCCCTTTAACAAAAACACTTTCCAATCGATCGCATGATTGATATCAATCGTATGTCTATTGCACGCCAGTACGAAAAAATTGCGATTGATCGCAAAATTGTTCGTATCTCCTTTATGTTACGGGACCTATTATAGGGGGTCTGTGACATTAAAGGTGCAATTAGATATCTGATTAGTGGTATTTGTTAGTCATAAGATGGGCGCTATCGTAAGACTTAGGGCATCGTGTGTGTGTGTTACAGGCCCCTATGAGAACAAGGTCATGCTGTTTACACCACTCTCTCGTTTTATGTAACTCTATCGGGTAAATGCAATATTAAAATGACAGCTTATTAGAAGAGTCTTTATAAAAAAAAAATAATAATAATAATATTCAATCAAACGAGCAGAAAAATTAAATGAAAAGGACAAAAATTTGAAGAAAAAAAATCGGACAACTATAATAAGAAAGTTATGAATGTTTTGATATTTAGACAGATTGGCAACTATTGATGTCACAGGTGGACAATAATATTGACCATTTATAGGATTTTCAGGCCAAATTCACGCAATTATCATTTGAATTAATACTTATGCCATTGGAATGAGTATAGATCGGTTTTGCCGTGTAAATTGTCATTGAATTTGAATCTTTACATACGATTTACTATATTTTTGTCGAAGTTTTGTGAGTTCTTTTCATTCAATTTAGAAACAAGCCAGTTAGCGTTCGAAACTTCAATACTCCCCCTGCATCCCATGAAAAATGATATTGATATTATCATAGATTGTAACCCAGGCTCAATGTAAACCAAAATTTAATTTTCCCATATATTTTTACAAATGTATTATCTTTGCTGCCATGCACTACCCTTATTTACTTTTTATTTATTATTTTTTTTTACTGATCATCTATATTGTAATTAGTTCCTTGATTGTCCAAATCTTTGTAATCTTTGTACATGATGTAATTTCTTCTAATTTTCGTTATTAAACACACAAATTTATTTTAAAAAAATAGTCAGTGATCATTGAAGCGTCATTTCTAGTTTTTAGATTATCAGATTAGAATTCTCTTTCTGAAAGGTATCATTCAAGTTAAGAGAGCAGGTTGATAACGCGGGGGAATGCAGGAAAAGTGAACAATTATGAGTATGTTCCGAATCTTAACTAGGAAGCCAAGGGGAGTATGAATATGAATTCTGCACAACTATTTCTTTATCAATAGCATATATTTTTTTTATTTGCTCACAATTGAATCACCGTCAACTATTTGTTACATCGTCACATTATGAGCTTCCTTTTATTCCCCCATGATTTAGAACGGAATTATGATCGATATGATGAATTATACATGGCAGGTCATTTTTTCCTTTCAGTTTATTTTAATGGATGATTGAATTTGATGATATATATTTATACTTTTTAAGCTGACCATTATAATTGATAAAAAAAATAATTAATCACATAATGCATGGCAATAATTCAATGTAAAAGCCTAAACAAACACACATACACACACACACACATACACACACATAAAAAGAACTCTGAAGATTAAGAAACAACAAGTAGGAAACAATCTGATATAAGTCTTTAAAAACGAATTCAATAACAAACAATCCCATAAGCACTGTACAGATACAATTTAAAATGCAAATTGTGTCAATTCGTTTGCTATAAATGAAATTGAATGATAAGATCACGCCGTCGCGGCAACCGAAATTCGGTTTGTGCTAAATGAAATGACCGCTTCGCGAAAAAACGCAATTTTTATTAATTATGGTAGGCCTACGAAACTATCACTTAATCGAATGAAAACTCTGTACATTTGTAAGAATGAAAAAGGAATATAAAACAGTGATATCCGCAGATACACGGAATTTGTCGAATTTGAAATGAAAAATAGTTAACAATGATGCAGTACTCGCGATTTTGGTTGGAAATCCTATATTATATCAATATCAATGTTATGAAATGTTACCTCCCCCCCCCCCCCCCCCCCATATGATTTTTTCGTTCGTTACTCAAACTATATATTTTCTTGATATATATGGTGATTCACTCTCATGTTTTCATACACTTTGTATCTTTAAAGCCCAAGTATAGGTTTGGTAAAGATGAAGAAATGTGAATTTTGGGGATGTTTATCATGACAAGTAATTCTTATACACATTTTGAGACACTGATTCTTTTGAAAATTTGAATTTGACCGTTAAATCACAGAGATAATATATTCACTTTGTTAAATCATATTTAGCGCCCTCTCTTGGTTATAGCATTATGTTGCTCGTTATCGAGCATATACAAACTTAAGTTATTTCCGAGATTTGACAATAGAATGATATAGAGATATACACAACAATTAAATTCTTAAATTTTCATCCAATTCTGAGCATGGGAAGACAGGGAAGTTGTCCTTTATCAAGAAAGAAATGTATTGAAATAGTGTGGTGCAGCACCACACTAAAAATATTTGCACAGTTTAGGTTTTAGCTTTTCCCAAACTCGTTCATTTTTCGCACAATCTTTTGTGCAATATATGTTTATGATACTATATTTCATTTCATATAGATTTGAAGACAAATCTGGTGATAAAAATATTCGCTTTTACCAAAACTGTACTTAGGCTTTAAGTAGAAATCATGAATTTCGCAACATATGAATGCAAACAAAATGGCGGTTAGTAGAGCACCCGTGACGTCATCAAATTGGCTACGTGTCAGAATGTTTCCAGTGATTTATCCTTTTTCACAAGCTCTAGTTTTCTTCATTTACCGTCAAAGTATTATCTATGCTATAAAATCAACGTATAGTGCTTAAAAAGTATAATTCCAAATATCACCTAGAAAAAGGCCCCCGGATAAGACACTTTTCAGAATACCAATTTATCTTATCTTTTTCCGCGCAATACGTTGCGCGCTGCATTTTTAGACGCGCAGGGGAGATAAGACAAAAGATAAGACAAAAGTTAGGACACTGAGATAAGACAGCTTCCAGAATAGCAATTTAAAGATAAGATAATATCTTGAGATAAGACACCTACCAGAATACCGCCCCTGACGTGTGACAATTAAGGGGTGTTGCTCAAAATTTCCAATTGATCGCAAGTTGCAGTTGATCGGAATGCGCCAATAAAAATCATTGTTTCATGCGCGTCTTGTTAAATGCGCATATCGCGCGCTAATGGAAATGCGCGTTACAATTTGTAAAGTTGCAGTTGATCTGCAGTTGATTTTGAAACTGTGAAAATTTGAGCAAAATCCCACAATCCATTCAAAAGTTATGAATTTCAAAAGTTTTGATTTAAACCCCTCATGGGCTCCTTAAATTGGCAACGTACAGGCACAAAATGGCTGCCAACATGGAGAACCCTCCATTCACTTTGTACACAGAATTTCACATCTTCTTTTTCCAGAAAAATAGACAATAAATCAACAAATTAAATTCATTCCGAAATGCATGCAGAATCAAAATGTCCGTATCATACTAGAAGAGAAAAGTACAATTTTAATTGTCTACTTTTCTAGGAAAAAAAGAAAATGTGAAATTTTGTGTACAATTAAAGTGAATGGAGAGTTCTCCATGTTGGCAGTCATTTTGTGCCTATACGTTGCCAATTTGAGGAGCCCATGAGAGGCCTAAATCAAAACTTTGAAAATTCATAACTTCTGAATGGATTGTCGGATTTTGCTCAAATTTTCACAGATTGACCATTGTATTTTTCTTCATCCACTGAGCCCACACCAATGTCTGGGTGAAGTCCCCTTTAAGGTATCTCATCTTGGTAAAAAAAAAAAAAAAAAAAA
>BQKZ01011018.1:5757-15757 GCA_036244855.1 Temnopleurus reevesii | reverse complement strand
TCACCCACTGAGTGCAAATCAATGCCTGGGTGAAGTTCCCCTTTAATCTAAACCTGTCCTCATCAAATGATGGGCATGACATTGTAGTGTAGGGCGACCAATTCGGAGGTTTGAATGGTTTTGAGCATTTTCGAAAAGGTGGTCCCAAATTGGACTACCTCTAAGGGGTAGTTCCTTTATTTTCCCCCATTATTGGAAATACGAATGCTAGTGCCCAGAGCCCCAGAGCGAAATTTCGGAAAAGCAGCTAGAATGTCAATCATTGAAAATTCATCATGGAAAAATTAGGTAACTTGGTTCATCCCAAATAGTGGGAATCCCGCTAATGGTGAATAACAATAATTGTTATTAATTATTTTTAAGAAGTTTTGCAAGTGGAATATTAATCTCTCTCTCTCCCATCTTCTGTTTTTATCTTGCGATGTGGTAGCTTCCGGTCCAAATGTTCGAATCTGTGATAGATCTTATCAACGGCATGGCAACCATGTTGTTTGTAGAACTTCACTTTACCTTGGCAACAGAGGAAGCTGAGAGGATAGGTGTTGATCATGTTGCCAGGGTAACCAACAGTGAAACTATGGAGAGCTCTGTGGGTAAGTTCAGATATTCTGTCGTTTTTAAGACCCTAGTGGCCTGAGAAGCTAAAAAATCTCAATAAGGTTTCAGTACATGTACTTAATTAATTATCCACCTGTACCATTGAAATCAATCCCATAGGCTGTATTTTGGAGTCTCCTTGAATGATTTTTCTCTTGTTCTGTTCTTTCTTTACCTTTCCTAATTTGTTTCCACTGTTGAGTTTTCTTTAATTTACAATTTTATTAATATAAGCTTATCAATATTTTATACGCTATGATATTGTATGTACATGCTATATTTTATGACAATTTCATGAAAACCTTTGTAATGTGATATTTTTGTCATCATGCAGTTGTTTTATAAAGACCTTTTCATCTATATGTCTATCTACATATCTATTTCAAAATTGGTTTGTTCACAAATTGTGTCATATTTAACAACAAACAAGTATTTCATCTTAATTGGGTTTATAAACTCGTAACAGCCACCTGAATTTTAAAGAAAATTCCATTAAAAATTCAAGAAACACACCAACATTGTACCTCATGTCTGCTTTCTGTAAGCTGACAAACTCATTTGTAGATTTATCGAACTCTTCTCTTTCTTTTACGCTCTATCAGTTGCGGAGCATCTAACAGCGCAGCACAATGCAGTGAAGATGTTACACAGTCGAGTGAAGCTCATCCTGGACTATGTGAAGGCTGTACAAGCCGGAGAGGTTCCCATGAATCATGACATCTTACGAGACGCAAACAGTCTCACCCACAGACTGCCTGTGCTTCATCTTGACAAGTTTGACACTGAATTCTACAACGTAAGTTTTCTTGCAGATGGCATTTGGGCTAAAAAAAATTAATTGTTTCATGCTCTCTAATGCCATTTTTTAATAGTGTCTGTCGGTTGGGGGAAAAAAAGTTTTTTTTAATGGTGTTTTTAGGGATTTTAAGAATGCATTTCATGTGAAAAATAAGACTTTGAAAAAGTTCAAAGGACTGGCAAACCTGAAAACGTCTGTTCAGGTTGAATTTTGTATGTTTTTCAATGCTTTGACAGTGATTTCAAAATTTGTGAGAAAAGTAGAAAAGAGAAAAAGAAAGTTTACATCCGACCATGAGTTTGTTCCTGATGACCCGATGTCCCTTTTTGCCTCATTTTTATGGTACTAATCATTCTTTTGTAAAACTTCAAGTGTCACTTTAATGGTCTAAAGGGGTGTTGTTCAAAATCAACTGCAACTATGCAAATTGTAACGCGTAATTTCATTCGCGCGTGGTATGCGCATTCAACAAGACTCGCATGAAACAAGGATTTTGATTGGCATGTTTTGATCAATTGCAACTCTTGAACAACATGCCCTGAGTTTTCTCTCTGTTCACCCAGTGCCCATTTTCGCCCCATTTTTACGATTCTCATCATTCTTTTTTAAACCTTCAAGCATCACTTGACTGTTAATTTTTCTTGCATCTTTACTATTTTTCAGCAATGTAATGACGTCACCTTTATGGCGTACCTTGAAGCAAAACCTCATCAAAAAGAAATCTTTAATGGTTTTCTTCCCGTTCACCCTTGTCCCTTTTCGCCCAATTTTTTTACATTACTCATCATTTTGTTTTAACCCTCACTTGACTGTTAATTGTTCTTGAATCTTTACTACTTTCCAGCAATGTAATGATGTCACTCTGATGGCTTATCTCGGGGCTATTACAAAAGGCTGCAACACCATCAATCAGGTAAGATGCAGGTCTTTTTACACAGTATAATTCATTGTAACTATGGCTGATAAAAGCCCTCAGCTTGACTGAATCCTTCAAAGTTTTAATTCGCTATTATACAAATTCATGTCAACAATTTTGTCCACCCCTCCCAAATATGGCCAGGAAAGACAACCTACTTTTAGTGATATTTATAAAATTGACCATTGCTCACTCAAGCATGTGTTATTTTCTGGAATTTTTATATCATATGAAAGTTCAGATTATATGCTTTCTTCTAGTTTAAAAAGATGCATATAATTGCCTGTGAAAAGTGTAAAAAAAAAAAATCAGTAAACTCAGCCCCTCATGTATTATGTCACATAATGATTACCCCAACCCCCCCTCTCTCTTGCCTCCAAACAGTTTGTCAACAAATTCAACGTCCTATACGACCGGCAGGGCATGGGCAGAAGAATGCGAGGACTGTTCTTATGAGAGATGTGAGGGCGCTCTTCGTGATTCCACGTTGCCTGTTCAAGTCTTTTCAAGGATGGATCATATGAAAATTCAGGACTGTGTTCCTTCTTGGACTCCATGGATAGTTCGCACTAGGCAGTGGAATTGGAACTTTTCAAGTAAAGCAACAAATATGTTGTACTGTTAGTGAGGAATACATGCAACTCTGCATAACTTGAATATTTTGGGGCACAAAAAATTGTTTGACTTATAGGAGGTCAATAATACATGCATTGTTTTTTATATGATATTGATAAAAAAGTCCTATCAGCTTAGGCAATTATTCGACTTAGACAAGATCAACGTGGGCAGAATTGTCTGTATATCTGAATTTTGTAGTTCTTCTGAAGCATCTCAGATGTGTAATAATCTCTGGATCTCATATTGGTCCTCTCTGCAAAGATATGAATTACTTATGCCTCTATTATTTTTTGCTTAGCCAAAAAAAAAATACCTCAGAACAGTGTCTGACCAGGGGTTGTTTGTTCAACTGAGTGACACAAATACCACTTTAGCAAGTTTATTTTCTTTATATTACCTTTTAAGAAAAAGGGAGAGGACGAATTCAGCCTTTAATGACATCTAACTCTTCATCTGTTCCCTTTTTAATTTGCTTTGTGGACTGATCAAGCCATAGCATTTATAGATCACAACACCAAATCGCTTCTCTGCCTTTTGGCTAAGATCATGTGTAGTATCTAATAGAATCGTCAAATTAGATGCAGGGGTGTTGCCATAAAGTTTCAGTTGACTGCAAAACAACTGCTAATTGCGTATTTTCATTTGCGCGACATCTGCACCTCCAACAAGACGCATATTAAACAATGATATTGATTGGTGCGTATGTATAAACTGCAACTAGCAATTAGTTGCAACTTTCTAGTAACACCCCTATAGATTTAGACAAGTGCTCTCTAGAAGAGATGTTATGTTTAGGGGCTGGTTGTACGTATTTCATTGAAAGCCCTCTAGTGTCTCCATATTGCAAGCAGAATAAAGACCTGAAACCAAGATTTTGTAGGCAGGCTTCTATAAAATGTAATCATGTTGTACTCCTGCATGATGCCTGGGACCCATTACATTTAAACTTTTTGCCATAGAATACTCTGGTAAACTTAATATGCCACAGTTTTCCCTGTGCAAAAAGTCTCTGGCATAATTGCTCTTTGCCAGAGTTTTCATTTTTGCCAGGGTTTTCTATGGCTAAAAGTTTCATGCAACGGGCCTCTGGAAGAGTTTCTCTACCCCACATCAAGACTGATCAGTTTATATTCGCTACGATTCCTTACACATCGCTAAAAATGGCATGCACCTAAAGTTAGAATGAATAGAACAGCCCCTTGTATTAATCACGAAATACCATGCATAGATCCATTGTTGGATATGGCCTATTTTTGTATGTGTCATGTGGACCAGCATACAATGATGTGCCAAGACAAATTCCAAGTCTTTAATGGCCTGCTAGAATTTAAAGTAAAATCTAATCTGTCATCTCTTATCCAGCCAATAGTTTAGTTCTATTAGATTTAAGTCAATTCAAGTTTCCAGCACAGTATACAAATAATGAAACCCAAGATAATCGTCTTACCATGGAGTGCCATGGAGTGTTATAAAGCCTTAGTTGAATAGAAAATTTCTCAAGCTTTTACAACTCTAGTTGTCTGATTCCTGCTCAAAAATTTTTCTGCTTGACTAAATTCATTCACATGAAGTGAAATATAGATTATGTTCTAAAGTAAACCCATTGGCCCGTATTTCGATAGCGAGGTTTAAGTTAACCCTGGTCTAAATCTGTGGTTTAAGTATGGGAAGCCAAAAGTGCCAAAATTTTATTTACAATGAATAATTCGTATGTTAACTGCTCTCTTTTCCCATACTCTAATAATGTAGAAAACTATTGAAGATTTTATTCCGAGACAGTTTTAAATAATATGAGTGCCAAATGTGCTGGTAAATTAAACATCGACTATTATAGATTCAAGCCTCTTTTGGCTCTCCATACTTAAACCACAGATTTAGACCAGGGTTAACTTAAACCTCGCTATCGGAATACGGGCCATTGTTTATACACTAAGCGAAAGGGGTCTGTATGTCACTCTGTATATGAGCAAATTGTACTATTTGAAATTGTACATGTACACTGTAATAAAAGCTATGAAAATATATATTTTTATTTCATATGGTTTATTTATTCAAAGTAAAATTTATAAGAAATATAATACACAAAAGAATTAACAAATTGGATCAGACATGGTGGAAATTCTTGGAAAGAACAGGTGCCAACAATTCTGGAATATTCATTATAGAAATAAGAATGTGAATCACCCAACAGCTGTTTGGCAATTCATATTTCAATTTCTATCCTCATGCATACTCCAGGAGGGTTGGCATTTCTGCATTTACAAACTTGTTTCAATAGCCTGTTTGGGTGATGATTAATTAGCAAATGGAGATCATTTCTTATCATATCAATGACCTAAGAAAGCAGAGAATATAACAATTAGTTCCAATCAGACAAAATTAGACTTTTTTTAAGTGTATGTGATATAATAGAGTAAGAGTAGAGTAAGAGTACTGTGAGGTGTACACAGGAGATGCCAACGATTCCAAAATATGTTGTCTTCATGGAGAATCAATGCTCGCGTCGAAAGTGAATAGCAAATGGTTGTTATTGTAATGTTTTTTATCACAATCGTATATCTTTTAAAGCTATTACATGAATCACATTTTGATTGGTAACTCGTGCATATTCCAGAATGGTTAGCATTTCCACCTTATGCATATATACAGTATAATATAAAAACAAGAACTTGATATACTTCAACTCTTCTTTGCTCGCTCTCTCCCACATGCACACACACATACACATACATACATTTATCTATTTATATATCTTTTTTGTTTACTATCTACAGAAATATGTTTTCCCCTTCTACCATCTTTCTCTTTCCCTTCCCTTTCTCACTCTCTCTCTCTCCGTACTCCCTCTTTTCTCACACTCCTACCCCTCTCAATTCTTGTCTCCGTTTCCGATTGCCACAATTCATTAAAATTATACCAATACTAATTTCAGATGCACATTCTGTGTCCATAAATACATAATACTCCAAGTGTGACGTCATCCCCTAATGTTTCTTGAGATCAAATTCTTTGACAATTCATGTCACAGTTATAAAGAATTATCAATTATTTCCGAAGCACATCCTGCAATTAAAGTGTCCATAAATAGGTAATGCTCTGAATGTAATGTCATAGCATAATGGATCTTGAGACCAAGCTTTTTGACAAATCATGTCACAATTAACAAGAATTACAAATTATTTCCGAGGCATGCTGTAAGACCACAGATTTCATAAATAAATAACATTCTAAACATGATGTCATCACCTAGTGTTTCTTGAGATCAAGCTCTTTGACTATTCATGTCACTATTAAGTGAAAACTTGGTGTAAAGAGATCTGATAAAAGAAAATATCTGCTAAAAAGAGGCACAAAATATGGTTCCAGCTCTTTATAACTTGTTGTTTTTTTTTAACTCTGCTATAAAGAGATTTACTGCTATAAAAGTGTATTTCTGATGGTCCCAAGCACCTCGTTATATTGAGTATCCAGTGTTAAAAGAATTATGATTATTTCTGAAGCACATTCTGCGATCACAGAGTCCGTAAATAGCTAATGGTCCAAACATGACGTCATCACCTAATAGATCTCGCGATCAGGCTCTTTGACGATTCGCTGCCTCGTGAGCTCGTGGAGAGTTTCTTCGCCTTCTTCTCATGAGCGAAACATTTCCAGAATCGCAGAGTCTCGTCCGCAGCCGCTGACACCACGGTAGTTTCATCAGGAGACAAGGCCATTGACAGGATACGATTGACGTGGCCTAGAAATTGAAAATAATATTACATGTATATTGCAACGTCCAGAAATAACGATTCGTATATTCGTAAATTGCAATGTACAAAAATAAAGATTTGTGTACTGTCTTAATTTATATCATGTCATGTTATAAATTTGATCTATGTGATCGATGGGCCTCTTCTATTTAGATAAATTTTATGCCGATGCAAATTCTGCATTGTTCATTTTGAAATTCATTTAAAGGTCCCTTCACACTTTCAGAGTTTAGCCTCATATTCATGAAAATTGAAAGACGCACCTTCTTTATTTCCATTCACCAACCATTGAGATAGTATACCCTATCCATGGTGGCATACCTCTAATTGGTCAGCGAATTCTAGGCAACCACTCCCACCAACAACCAAACTCAAATTTGACCGTTCAGTTGACCATTGAGATTGCAGCAACTTTCCATGATGTCATTCTTCATCTTGATCAGCTGATTCTTGGGAGAGATAAAAACACACCCCTAGCCAGTCACAGACGATCTCAAACAACCACACCAAAATTTGACCATTAACTGATCATGGTCATCTTATTCTTGATAACTAATCAAATCTAATCCCTTTTGTGCCCATTTTTCTGAAGCCGCTCCCACCAACAACCACACCCAAATTTGACCATAAGTGACCGTTGAGATCGCAGATCCTTTCCATGGTAGCATACTTCCAGATGGTCAGCTGATTCTGTGCGAACCCATGCACTCAAAACCAACCTACTTTATAACACTCCCACACCAAATCTGACCATTGAGAAGTCATCGACCCTTTTCAGAGTTGCCCATTTTCAATATTGCCTGTTGATTTGTGGCGCTTCAGTTGATATGCAATCACACCCAAAATTTGACTGCACCAACCAATGAGATGATGGTATACTTTCAGATTATGAGATGATTCTGTATAGACAGCCTACCACGNCCCCCCCCCCCCCCGCCCCTCTGATCACTCCCGCAAACGACAGCGACATATTTGACAATAACTGACCATTGAGATCGCAGATTCTTTCCATAGTGGTATATATACTCCCAGATGGTCGGCTGATTCTGTGACCCATTTTTTAGCCACTCCCATCAACAACCACACACAAAATCTACGATTGACTGACCATTGAGATCGCAGATCCTCTCCATCGTCGCATACTTCCAGATGGTCAGTTGATTCTGTGCGAATCCATGCCCCGTGATGAGCTCCTTGTGTTCACGTGACCAGAGGATCGCGCTCACCTGGAGGTGATAAAAAAGGGGGAAATCCCCAAATAAACAGAAGGGGAAATCCCAATATCAACAGAAGGGGAAATCCCAATATCAACAGAAGGGGGAATCCCCATATCAACAGAAGGGGAAATCCCTAAATCAACAGAAGGGGAAATCCCTAAATCAACAGAAGGGGAAATCCCTAAATCAACAGATGGGGAAATCCCTAGTCATCAGAAGGAGGCAAATCTTAAAATCGAAAACTTACGAAAGGGGAAATTTGACAAATACAAACGACATTGAAAAAAAATATATATAGGTAGGACAAAATATTTTTACTATTTTACTTTGTTGTGTGGGCTTTTTTCGAAACTTTATACCCGCTCTTTTTGGTAGTTGTACCGCGTTCAGCCCCAAACCATTAGTTCCTCCTCGAACCTGGCCCATAATAGTTCTCAAGAGATAATTCGAAGTCGCACCCCAAGATCTTTTAAATGTATTTTCTGGGGGTAGTCTCCCTTCACTAAAATCTGCAGCAGCTATCACGAAACAAATAATTTGATACCAATTAAAAGATGAAACAGAATAAGATGAATAATCGTGAAGGGCCGCAATTTTTTTTCGGACATTATCTTAGGTAGATGTGGACATATCAATTATAGAGAGAAAAAACGCCGGCCCTTCCCCATCTTTTTTTCACATTTCAAGGTTTTTTTTTTTATTCTTCTTTTATTGGTTACATATACTTATATCACGGTGAGAGCGCCACAACGATGATGAAATGTAATTTGCCCCAAAATGACGTTCACTTATCTTAGGTAGATGCTGACATACTGATGAGTAACAAGCCAAAATACACAAATTGTAACAATTTTTTCAGTTAGTCAGAAATCAATCTTATTACCACAAATCTTTCTTAAAAACAACAATACAATTCTAAATCAATTATAAAAGGGGTAAAAATATCATTGTATAAAGCTATCATGTTGGTAAATTTTCGATAATAAGGGGAAGGCCAGGGCTATGGAACGTGCGTTTTTATAGGACTTTTTATATCAATTTATCATTCATTTATCATTCAATTATTCCCTCACAATGAAAGCGCAAATTTACATTTAGTTGTTACTGATGACTTTGGCTTTCTTGGGTAGATGTTGAGTTACCAAACATTCGATTCTAGAGTGTTGATAAAGCACTATAAGGTTTTGCAAAATAAAACCCAAAACAAAACTTGCAAACCAACGAACATATAACAAAAACAGGATAAGTTTTGTTTTCTGACCCCCTGAATGGTAACTCGACATCAACCCAAGATTTGCGCGTTTCTTCGTTTGTTTGTTTGTTTGTTTATCCGTTGTTTATTTTCTTACAACTCTGAATGAGTTAAATCATCATATCTGTGACTCGTGTGAGTTGGCATCACTCGTTTCATTCCAGAATCGAATGGTCCTGTTGTCTCCGTTTATCTATGTGATTGTTTGTTTGTTGCTGTTAATTTGTTACATCTCTGAACGATTAAATAGGAAAGATTAAAATCCTGGTACCTGTGACTTTGCATCAGTGCCGATTTGTTTTTGTCTTATTTATTAGTTTGTTGTATGTTTGTTTAATGATTGGTTTTGTTTTTTTTTTATATCGGTTATTAATCTAAACGAGTAATCTTCATATCTGTGACTTAGCATCGGTGGTTTTCATACACAATTCACTCTGAACATTTTGGAATCAAATGATCTTATTTGCCGATTTATTTCGTTGTTTGTTGGTTTGTTTGTTTCTTTCTTTCTTAATTTGTAACAACTCTACAACTCCTCATTTACCTGCGACTTGGCATCAGTGGTTCTCATACACAATCCACTCTGTACATTCCAGAATCGAATGGTCCTATCAGCTGTCCCGCCACCGCTACCAAGCAGATTATGTTGCCATGGACACCAGCTGATCGCCTGCGTGATAAAGAAATGAATTTTATAGAGCATTAATACTAATTTCTGTTGGGGAAAATATATTGGTTGGAATGGATATCTGGTTACTTCGGAATGTGACTCGAATAAATTTTGGTTACATTTAATTTACCAGTCAGCAGATGCTAGCGACGTTCTTGCCGTTAAGGCTCGCCCCCCCC
>BQKZ01011014.1:0-11652 GCA_036244855.1 Temnopleurus reevesii | reverse complement strand
CATGTAGATATGAACGTGAAATCGCCTTATGATAGAGATGTAATCAAGTCAGTTAGAATAGTATGTACTCCTTGACCATTAAATTAAGTCAACACAGATACCTTCTAGCCAAAGGATTTGTTTAATCCACAATGTCACTCATGTAAACATACATGTACAAAAGGCAACTTAATGACCCTTTTAAGATGATGTGCACTAAAGAAATGTGAATCTTAGTCCATGAGCATTGAGATGTACATGTAGATACATATTATCACTTTCAAATTTTCATCTACCTGTGTCTCACAAAAGATTCAAGCAAACAGGCTCTTACAATATGTATATCAATAGAGTTGTGTGGTTTTAAGCTGTTCCAATTAAGTTAAATTATGTGTAGGCCTGCTGTTTACTTTCATCAATCAATTCCGTTGAATTTAGTATGTTGAGGGCGCACTTTAATGTGATGCTTTTAATATCCAAGGTCATTTTTCATTGCCTGTTTTCTTTCATCACTGAAATAAGATTTAATCAAATGATTACACTGTACTAAAGGAAGGTCAAAATTGTGTAAGGTCACAATCTATTTATGGGTCATTCCCTGCTTACCTGTAGCAGTGTTTTGTAGGTATGTTTGTCTGACCCAAAAGTCTTATTACAGGTCTACATACACCCCTATTATTCATGTCTACTTTCTTTCAAAACTCTCTACAACTCTCTTGATTATCAAATAATCTACCTCTCCATAAGTATGAAGAGTTGCATGTAGAATTAATTTACCTTATAAGTAAAGGATTTTTTTTATTCCTTTGGGGAAAAAACATTCCTCAAGTTTTTTTCTTTTAATATACCACTTCTGATCATTTACATGATTTAGCATTTAGAAGTTCAAGCAAAGCATGTTTTATTCTGCGTAGAATACTCTAAAAAAATGTTTTACTTCAACTGAGCTTTGTTCTCACTAAACTTTGCTTTGGCTAGACCCATTTCTAGATCATACAATGAAACAAATTGATAATTGGTTTCTTTATATTTCTTTGCAGTTTAACCCATGGATTTATGACTCCTACTAAACGTGTATCGGCGACTTCCATCTACTTTGAATCTATGCCCTACAGACTAGATGTGAGTATTATGGCTTCAAATAAATTGAATGCCATTAGAATTAATGTCCATTAATCTCCTCATTCTATCAGATACCCTATTAAAATTTGTTAATTGAAGCTGTATGCCTAATTCTATATTATGATCTCAGTAAAACTTTGCAGAAGTGTATTGGTACATGTTCATGTATAATATTGATTTTCCCCCATCCATTTTGTAAAGGATGGGAAAGCAATATGAAAAGTCATGGAAAAGTCAATGGAATTCTGTTGAATTTAGGGTGTTGGTGAAATGAAGAAGGTACCCAAATTGTGAAACAGCCCATTTACTGATGATGAAATGAGATGGAAAGGATGGCTGCAAGGGGATATGGAAGCCATTACTTGTTTGATTTTGGGAACCTATCAGAAAAGAAGTCATGGAAAGTAGCAATTAAATCAAGAAAACCTAATGGAATTCTGCTTTTAAAATTCTGTGGGAAACTGGCACAAGTAAATGTACACCGATGCATCTCGACAGTCAAAGGTATTATTGATCAATATATTGATCAATATGATATATGATGTATGATAAAATATGATATTGATCCATTTTTCAAAAATGTCTAATCAGCAGGAATACATACATGTATGGACAGTTACTCTTACAAATGATGCTAAATTTGCCAACTAAAGGATCCCAACCCATGAACAAAAAAAATAATAATAATGATTTTGCTAAAAACTTTCACAGTATCTTTTCATTCTTCCCTGCTCATTGCAAACACATTAATAGTCTATATACCTCTTTGATTGGGTAATATGCATTGTTGCAGGTCTAGACATGGATTCATGTCATTAGAATCCATGCCAAACTACCTCTATTACTATTGATGAATTAGGTAATAATACCACAAATTAATCTGTATTGTATCTATGAAAATTATAGCATGCATACTGAAATATCAGTACTACGACCATTATTATATAAAATATGCAATGTTTGTGATGCACATATGCCAACCAAAGAATAGAAATCTATTAAAAAAAAATTTTTTTTTTTACAAGTCATTCATTTTCATTTTGCTAAAACACATTCATTCATTCATTTTTTGTTTTATGATATGATCTCTTCCTGCAGGTTGAAACTGGTCTTATTGACTATGACAAGCTCGAAGAGACTGCTAAATTATTCCGTCCAAAGCTGCTTATCGCTGGATACTCAGCATACCCTAGGAAGTTAGACTATGCACGATTCAGAAGTGTAAGTGAACTTTTGATTAATTCAAATAATCATTATTTGATGACATGTAAAATAGATCGTATTTCACATCAACTTGTAGTATGCATATTATTTGTATATTGACTGCTCACAAGGATCATTGCTTTTCATCATGCCTCTATCACTCAAAGCCCAAGAATGTCTGATGAGGGATGAAATAGGCCAAGCTGAAGACCCTAGAGGGGATAATGAGTTTCAATCTGCCCTACTTCATTTAACAAAGTTTGGGTGTTCAAAAGAATATGGTTGCCATTCATGATATTTCTATCAATAAATCTCTAAAAAGGTACCATTATGATTGCCTTTTTTTTAATTTGCCATGTTAAGACATATTATTATGGTACATGTAAGTCCCATACATGTACACTGCATGATACAGAGCATTCAAAGTTTGTCATAAATGGACCTTATTCTTTCTCTTATCCCTAGATCTGTGATGATGTTGGTAGCTACTTGCTATCTGACATGGCCCACATTGCTGGTCTGGTTGCTGCCAAGAAGTTCCCCTCACCATTTGACTATTCTGATGTTGTGACAACTACTACCCACAAGACCCTCCGTGGACCAAGGTAAAAACCTGAATCATTGACAAGTTGATTGGTAATGGAATTGTACAGAGGATGTATAATCACATGATTTGGTAGTTATCAGGCTTAGCATTATTAAGATTATCACAAGGCTAAGCCTGGGCATTTAGCCTTGTGCTAATTGTTTGACCATGGCTAGGGATAATGACTTAAGATGCAGGCTGCAATTTGGTTCTGGTAGTAAGTGGTAAAATGAATGTTAACAAAACGGAGCAGTACTTGTACTGAATACTCCAACTAGAAGTAATAATTATGATAAATAATAATTTGAACATATATAGCCAAAAAACAATATGATGTATTGTTATAGGTTTTAATTGTCATATGCATATTATCTGAATAGATTAATTTCGGATGATATTATAGCTGTGCATCATCTAAAGCTCATCTCAAACTAAAATCATCCAAACTTTGTCTATGCATATATGGGTCTGTATATCATACATGCTAAATGTGGAACAAAGATTAAAAATTTTGAGTGTTTGCCTGTCATTGTAACCCCACATGGACCTTATGCCATTGGCTGCAAAAGAAAAGCATGTGACAAATTTATTGCAAACATTTTATCCAGTTTTGCCCTGGTTCAATAGAAATTTCCTTGTCTACTTAGGCCTTCTTGTGAATTATTGGAATATATCTAATCTGTAAGAGAACCTGCATCTAGACTTGAAGACAGAGTGAAGAATACAAAAGCACAATCATGATGAAGATTTTCACTGTCAATTCCTTCTTCTTTGAAATGATTTTACGTTCTCGTTGATTTATGATAACAGGTCTGGAATCATTTTCTACCGTGTTGGCAAGAAAGGAGTACATCCCAAGACTGGCAAGGACATCATGTATGATTTCAAGCCTAGAATTGATGAAGCTCTCTTCCCTGGTCTGCAAGGTGGACCTCACAACCATCAGATCGCTGGAGTAGCCACTGCCTTGAAACAGGTACATTGCTTTCACTCAATATTCACTGGCCACTTTCTAAAAAATGAAGTAGAATAGTCATTGGCATAAAACGGACAAACACCGACACCAAGGGTGAATAGCACAAAACCTAGATCTTCAAAGAATTTTTCCTTGCATGATATATCATTCTATGGAAGCTGTTATTGGATAGATCTTTCAATATGTAGGTAAACAACTGAAAGTTAAAGGCAAATTTGAAGGTATAAACAAATCTTCTAAGTTTTGTCCATTTTCACTTTGGTGTTCCAGTTTTCACCATTTTATGGTACTAAAATTTTGTTATGATTCAGCCATTTTGCAACTTTTTGTAATGGAGATTCCAGATATTTCTTTGATGCAGTGAAGCTCTAATATCATGTTTTCTGAAATTTGTCTTCATTTTTCAGGCAAACACCCCAATGTTTAGGGAGTACCAAGACCAAGTTATCAAGAACTGTAATGCCATCGCTGACCGACTCGTTAGCAAGGGTTACACCTTGATCACAGGTAAGGACTGTGCTCATTTTGTCCTTTTACAGTACCAGTTATCAGTAAGATTTACCAAGCATATTGAACATATATATGTGAATGTTTTTTTAATAAATCTATGAAAGGAATGTTGCAGTGTATTAGTTCTAAATTATGTTCAAATAAAACCAAAGCAGGATACTTCTTTCAGAGATCAGAACTAATTGTTGGATCCTCATAAAAATGGTAGAAACTCTGTCGCTAATTGTTGTCATTTGAATACCCTATTTTCAGGTGGTACAGAAAATCACTTGATTCTTGTTGACCTTCGACCCATGGGTGGTGATGGTACAAGGTCAAGTCTGGTGTTGGATGAAGTCTCCATCACTATAAACAAGAACACCTGTCCAGGAGATACCAATGCCTTCAACCCTGGTGGTATCAGGATCGGTAAGTGATAACACATCCAGAAATCTTTGTTGTTCATAGTTTTATGCAGTTTGTAAATGATTGAGTGAAACATATGAATGTTGAATCTTAAGTCTCGATACAATTTTTTTTTAAATGCTCTAAAGTTCGCAAACAAAGAATCTGGAACTGTGGTGTATTCAGATTCTGGTATTGAAATCAGTTAGCATGAATCTTCTACTTATGAATAGAATAAAGATGTGAATCCCTTCATCAGTCTGTGCAATATAATTCTGGGANAGTAATATTGTGAGCCTTATTTATTTGTGCTAATTTGGTAGTCAAGTCTGATAAATTCAAATTTGTTTTATATCCATGTTTCATTATCATCTTGTGCTATCTGTGTTTCAGGTGCCCCAGCTATGACCTCAAGAGGATTTGACGAAGCTGATTTTGTCAAGTGTGCTGATATGGTCGACGAGGGTATACAAATCTCTCTTGAAATCACAGGCAAAGTTGGTAAGTGCTTTAATTTCATGCATATGTACGTATAACCTCACACATCACAATTCCCAATAAGTTCCAGAGGTCAAGAAATTGGGGAGAAGGAAGAAGGATAATATATGTAAATGTATGCGATGGAATGAGCATAGATCATAATGACTTTCATAAAATTGTAAACGTTATAGAGTAAGTGGCATTGGAAGATGAACAAATGTACTGTCCTGTTTCTTTTCATTTGCCTGTGACGTGTTTTTAAATCTTTAACATTACCTATATATTGTGGAAAGGGCTCCCATTCCATAATGGTAAACATGAGTGGAATTTGATGTCTCTTAGTTGTCACAACCCCAAGCATATTCCAAACCTGCTAGTATTTTCATTTACACTTTAGCCTTTATACCTACTAGAACATATAGGTTGTAAATGTCAAGTGGAGTATAATAGGGAGATAGGATGTGTTGCTACAAAGTTGCGATCAATTGTAAGCTGCAGTTGATTAGCAAGTGCCAATCAAAACCAATGTCAAAAGCGCGGACAGTGCGCTACTGAAAACCTGCGTCCTTTACCACTCACTGATTATTCAAAATCAAACCAAATTTTAATTGATACTGTACAGAATTAGAGAAGGTTATGAAGCAAATATTGCATCCCATGACAATAAATATCTGTATTTTTATGTTCTACAGGCAAGAAATTGAAAGACTTCAAGGAGGCTCTTGCCAATGACCCAGAAATCGTAGCCAAGATCACAGACCTCAGGAGTAGGGTAGAAGAATTCACACGGAAGTTCCCCATGCCGGGAGTATAAGAGACCTTTAACCTCATTGCTGCACACGGTATTATCTGGCATTGATCTGGTTCGTGAAGAAATTACAGTATCTTTTGTCTCTTTGCAAAGTAAAATCTTTCCAAAGTAGGTCTGTAATGCATGGAGCAGGCAAAGATGCGAATATGTTCAGTACTTGGACTTTCATCCTGTGACACGTTACATCTGAAAGCACGTAACACATCTATCAAGTGAAATTGGTATTTATTGTAGTTTGATACAAGGTGACAGTATGAATCTTCAGTTTAAAAAAATCTGAATTTTACAGTATTTAAACTTTGGGAACCTCATTAATACCCAGTGCAAATGATGTGATAATGTAATTTGTTCAAATATCAGATCATAAGTAATACTAGTAGTGTGCAATGATTTTACTTGTTTCAGAAGCCTTCATTACGATTCAGGCGCATGCATTCAGGTTAATCATGCTGTCTGCTAAGATTCAGAAAGATGTGAGCTAAGCAGATTTTAGGGAATTCTATTATATTTTATTGCCCATTTACAATAGAAACACACAACATTAAAATATTAGATGACTGCATGACAGAAAACTAAGTAATATAAAGTATCATAACGATTATACTTTTCATATAGTATCAGCCCAGTTTGTTAGATCAGATGTTAAAACGAAGTGTCACAAATGAACAAATAGAAAGTTTACAATTACATCATTCTTCTGGGTCTCGGCACATAGTTAGGTAATTTGTAGAATTGAGTTAGCTTCTGTGGGGAAACGCACTTCATTCCAGTTTGTGTATAGGATGACACGTTTCCCTAGGTCCTCAGAGTTGACCAATGGACATTGTATTATTCACTTCTTATTTAATAAAATTTAAGTGTGTGTGAAACTAAAAAAAAATATTTTGTGGTATTGTAAGTGGTATTGAATTACAATTCCTAACTCAAAAGGGATACACTCATACAGAGTTCAGAATGATACCAAAGTAGTGTGTTGGCGCTCTCAATAGATGTTGACCAAAAAGAATACTACCTTATAAAAATGTGTTAAATTTTGTAATGAAATTCTTTCGTTCAGAGGTATGAGCCCTTTACCTTCAGAATTTGCCATGTTATTCCAATAAGAACCCATGAAAAACTTTGCTCTCTTTACTCATTGCTATATGGGGAGTTTTTCAATACTCTTTGGATATTTTTAGACTCTGTCATGTGTATTTTAAGCATTTTAACTACATGAAACATATTTAAAGGAATGTGATAAACTTATTTTCTCATTTTACCTTTCACAGAACTTACTGTACAAATTTCTGTCACTTTACTTCCTTTATATTTAAGCAATTACATTGCATAATTTAATCATGTAGAGTACGTTTTACTCCAAAATTTTAAGTAGATTCATTTATTGTTGTTTTCCCCGTTGGTTTTATTCCATTCTTTTTGTTGTTATTTTTTTACCTTTCCATTGCAATGGAATCATTTTATATTCTTTAGTAGATGATAGATGTTTAAGATAATAAATAAATGTAGAGCAGGTATGCTGTGTATTAAGTGTCCTGCAAGTCACATCTGAAAAATTGTGAAATTTTAAGAGATATTGCTTATGGACCAATAAGTAGGTTTGCCATGAATAAAAAAACAATAAAACAATAGTTGTTCTATAATCAATATTTCTTTTGATTTTACAATTTCTCTTCTATAGATTTACACCTTCTTTGAAGTGACTCGCTTGACATTTATATGGAAAGGCAACAAAGAAGAGATGTGTTGCTAGTTTAGATTAAAAATGCAAGCATGTATTAAAAGAATACAGAATTATTTTGTTGAAAAACAAGACATTTAAGAGCCAGTTAAACTGTTATAAAGCAATGTGATTGATTAATGATTTAAAATCAAGGACTCGTGAATAAGAGTGCCTTTGTTTTATTTTTCATGGTTACTGGAATCACTTGTAGATTATAATATATTCAATAGTAATGAGTTTTGTTCGTAGATAATTTTTCAAACGGTGCTTGGTATAAGTGGTACATAGGAAACAATGGTTGAGGGAACACAGTACGAGATGCTTAATCCAATTTATAAAGGTATTTGTAAATATGATGTGCATATACATGTATGTACCTTTACATGATAAAGTGAGAGAAGGAAAAAATGGGGCATCTAAAGAAAATTACCATATTTATGTCTTGCATGACAATTACACATATTCTGTGGATCTTGAAATTCCGTTATTTGGATAATTAGCTGAAGATTACTTATTCTTGAAAGTAAGAAATATATGAATATTGATTTGGGAGAGAGTAATTCTTGGTTATGATTATTTGCTTACCACGTAAATCACACCATGTGCAATCTATGGGCATACTTTGTAAGAGCTGAAGCTCAGAAACATTAAGAAATATGACGTAGAAGGCTTAGTTCATTGAATCCATTGTACATTATTGAATATAAGATATGTTTGGTCTGCCTAGTATGTTATTCAATCAATAGGACTTCGAGATCTCATTTATCTGTGTTGAATCCTTGACAATTTTCAAGCATGGGCTTGACAGTCATGGGTTCAGCAGTCATCGGATAGTACTTCTGAAAGTTTGCTTTAATGTGACTAAGGTTTAAAACAATAATTTGAACTGTTAAAAACAGAATGAATAGTCTTAATATACTTTGTTATGTGTATGGAGACAACCTAGAGCAAAATATCAACATCAAATAATTCATTTGAACATTTTATTAGGCTTTGCACAGTTTAAATTTTTTATTGGTTTTATTTTCCAACAGTATTCAGTTTGTATTTGCTGACTTCACCTATTTCATACTATCCTCATACACCAGAAATATGTACGTATATGCATGTTCCTCTAGATTCTGTTTTACATGTATGTCACACAATTCAGGTCTGTTGTCTTAAATTTTCATTATATTTTTTGAATAATGATTCCAGTGGACAGCAGAAAAGATACAAAATCTCCAAAAGCATTATTTTCACAAAGAGTTCTAGAATGTGACAAATTTATGGCGATATGTTGGCTACAAGATATCATGCAAACATTGATGCGTATCAAACAGCATTGCTGAAACAAACATTTATGAAAGAATCTTTGACATGTGCGTAAACTTATAAATCCCCCCTTTTGCTTTACTTTTTAAGTAAATTTTGTTTTGTTCAGCGGGAACAGTTTTGAATAAACAACACATTGATGAATAATAAATCTCATTTGTTTTTGTGTATGTGTTCATATTGTTCTGGTTTTCACACTTTTAGTATTTTCCAAAGCTGATACACATATTTGAAGAGGGGATCATGTTACCAATTTTGAGGAAATGCCTAAATATACTGTAAAACAGGCCAAATAGAAAAGCTGATGTGAACAGAGACAAAGCTGGAACAATTTAAAGAAACGTTTTTGTCGAGGTGGATCAGTCTAAGGACACTGTTCTGGGTTAGATCTTTCAATCTGTGAAAAAAAAGCACATCTGAAATGACTTGACTTTTGTTTGTATTCATCCCAGCGTTCCTGCCCACCTCATTTACAATATCAAATCCTGTAAAAAGCCCTACTGCAGTAGAAACTCTGTCTAACCAGGTGCTTGGAACTGCAGAAATTTAATTTGTAATGCAGAAATCATGTTGGATATTGGTTAAAAAACAATGAATTATAAAGTGCTGGGTCAAGATTTATTACCTCTTTGTATCAGGAATCTTGTAATATGAGCTTTCTTTATACCAAGTTTTCACTGTACAAAGAGCACCATTTGAATGTTGTACAACAAACTCATTTTAATTCCAGATACCATTGCTTTATATACCCTTGAATTTTGGCCCAGATTTAACAAGGTTTCAATGTAAAGGATCTTGTTATTACAAGGCTTGAGTGTACCATGATAACCTCTTTAGTACATGAAAGAATCAAAGTATTTCATATCTGCAATTTTTGCTGGATTCTTTGAGAATGCTCTAAATTTCTGGTGAACAAATAATTACTTGTGATAGGATTTACAGTGAACTTTCACCTGGATTCGGCATGCCTCGCAACAATTCACATACACCACTTGCAAATCATGATGCTCTCAAATACTCTCCAAGGACTTTATTTTTTTGTTTAAAAAATGTCGCTCCCACTCTCTTCCTCTTTTTTTAATCTGTATTTCTTCCTCTCCCCCACTCTCTCTCTCTCTCTCTCTCTCTCTCTCTTTTACCCTCTTTCTCTTTCTACCCTCTCCCCCTCTCTCCATATCTATATTCCCCTTGTGTTTTTCCAAAAATGTTATCCTTACACAAATGAAAATAAAAGAATAGAATTATCCGCAATTGCACTTCTCTCTCTCTCTCTCTCTCTCTCTCTCTTTCTCTCTTTTCTTTCCTCCTCTTATGGGGAAGTTGCTAGAAAGTTGCAGTTGATCAGCCCTGGCGAATCAGATGTGCATCTTGTTAATATGAAATGTGTGATTCAATTTCATACTAACTTGCAATTGACATGTGATTACTTACAACACCCGATTCATCTTACATTGCACCCTCCTTCCTCTCGCCTAGTATATCCAGCAAATTTGAGGCAAAATCAATCATTTTTCTACAAAACCAATTTAATGAAAGTTCAAAACAATCAAATTAATAATCTAATACAAAATCTGAAAAGAGAGACAATAGTGAATACACATTTCAAATCTCTTCCAAATAATTGAAAATATACATGAAGTTTTGTTAACTTATGAGACAGAAAGCCAAAAGGTTATGCAGCCATATATGAATTACAGAATACATTATACCATGACAACCACCCATTTTTTTCATATGGGATGCGGGTCTCAACAACAGGTTCCTGATCTCAGCCGTACAAGTTACGATGGTATTAAGTTAAAGACCTCACATAGAATTTCCAGGGAAACCAACCTGTGGAATTATTGTGCCATCACTGAATGAAGAAAAATCACTTGAACATACTGAAAATTTGACAAAATTCAGCCAATCCATTCAAAAGTTGTGAATTTTCAAACTCACAGATGTCTGATGATCCCTACCGCTGATGGGGATCCGCGTGATCGGCAAATTCGACAGAATCTATGACGTCATGTCCCACAACTCCTCATTCACTCTGTATACTAAACTTTTTCTCATTTTCGAAAAGTCAACAAAATGCCAATTTTGGTTGGGGTATAGCATTTATGTATTGATTCTGCATGTATTTTTAGAAGATTCATGTTGCAACCTTACTCTAAATTTTATATTTATCCGTTTTTGAATATTCTATGTACAAAGTGAATGAGAAGTTGTCCGACATGACATCACAGATTCTGTTGGTGTTGCCGAGCGCACGGATCCCCATGAGCAGTCGTGATCATCAAATCTCTGCGAATTTGAAAATTCATAACTTTTGAATGGATTGTCCGATTTTGCTCAAATTTTCAGTTTGTTCATATGATTTTTCTTCTATCAATGAGAGCATGATAATTCCAGGGGTTGGTTCCCCTTTATTGGTTGCAGTAATTGTCGTAAACTCATTGCAAGATCCCAACACATTAACATTTTTTTAAATAAAGAATGAAAGACAAATATTAGAATATTGCATAGAAATTTAGAAAAAATTACATAAATACCAACTGATGACAATGATTTTAGCCAAGCAA